>QFDD01000141.1:0-68789 GCA_006871305.1 Vachellia collinsii | reverse complement strand
GAGGGAGGGAGGGAGGGAGGGAGGGAGGGAGGGAGGGGAGGGCCGGGGGCGGTTGTTTACCTTCCATATTGGCATTTGATGGAGCAAAGGGGTGTGAGAGGATAAGGAAAATGGCAAGAAGAAGGAGAGGACATAACTCCATTAGAGAGACTCAAACTCTAAAGATGTGTTATACAGTTAGTTTGTGCTGGAAAAAATTTCTTCCCTCGCAAGATTGTGCCTTCCAAGATTCCGTATTATTGCTAAATTTATAGAGCCCATGAATGTAGGGTGGAGAGTGCACTCGTTCTTTATATCTTTCTTTTTGTTTGCTCAGGGAAAAAAAATTGATTTTTCTTTTTGGGTATCTTTGTTTCCACTAAAATATTTTAATCTTATCTTTAAGTGATATTATCTTTCTCATTTTCTTTCCCCTTCAAACAATTCATTGTTTTCAACTTCCAATTTAACTAGAGTAATAGTTTAAATTTTAATAAATCACCATTGATCTTAAATATCTATATTAATTGCACATAATAATAATTTTTTTTTTAAATAATAGTTACAATGCATATATGGGAGAGTGTATTATAAGGAAATCAATACACATTTTATTACAAGTAACTAATGTAACAAATTCATTTAATACCTACAAATTAGTTATATACATCTTCCATTAAAATATCCATTTTCCAAGCACTTCAATCTTTATTTTAAAACGTGTTATATCATAATTCACATAAAACTAAAAAATGGTGCAAAAAGGAATTTGCACTATCTTTAATTTGAGCAAAAAAGAAAGGAGAATTGAGTTAAAGTTTTCTATTGGGGAATTAATTGCAAAATGAAATATTCGACACATTTGGAATTGAATTTTCACGTTATGTGCAACTGAACTTCTACATATGCAACTGAACTTTCACATGTACAACTGATCAGATTTCAATTTGTAATTAATTTCTAAATAGATAATTTTTTCCCAATTCTCCCGAAAAAAGAGTTCACACTTTCAAATATTGTGGCAAAAAAAAAAAATCTCTTCACCCTTTAGCGGTGTTTGGTCTAAGGAAATTGAAGTCTTTCTTCTTAATAATATAAAAACGTAATATATGTAAAATTCATTATACTGAAATTATTAGCTGATTTAATATTAATATTAACTTTTGTTCTTCTATTATATTTTCTTCCTGAAATATAAAGAATGGTTTTGTATTAGAATATTTTTATTCCAAAAGGAATAATGTCGAGGGAATCTCTGCTCTAGGGTGTAGACTGTAGACAATATCTTTTAACTATGTCGGACCTGATTCCATCACACAACAATAAACGCCTTACACATACTGCCCTCTCTCTCCCTCCCTCTCTCTCCCCCGCCCCCCCTCTCTCCCTCTCTCAATACATATATATATCACACAACAATTACACACTGCCCTCTCTAGAACAAATTAAAGTTCTATAATTTCTTTAATGAGAAACCAGCAGCAACTTATTGAATTATTGCTAATATTAAACTGCCAACTACTACAAATTAATAAGCATCCACTGGCTTTCTTTTCTTTTCTTTTTTGAATTATTACTTTTTCTTTAAGTGTTTATTCGTCAACCATAGTGTTGTAATGGGAGCGTGTTTGGCTGACAAGTCAGAAGTGCTTCTGGAGCTCAAAATTGAGATTTCAAAAATTAGTTGCCAAATATGAGAAAATTATAAAAAAATGCTTTTGTAATCAAAACAATGATTTTAATAAAAGTATACTAGCATAGCTTTTCTAGAGGACGGTACGAAGCTTTCCTTTGGATATCCTCTGCTTTTCTCTCCCGCAGCCGTAATTTTTTAAAATTATTTATTATAAAATTTATTCACATTTTTTTATTATGAAATGATATTTTGAGTTCAGATATGCATAAATGGTACACTTTAAAAAAAAATTCAACATCATTTTAATGATAAAATGCAAAAAATAATTTAATAAATTATTTTAAATCATTTTTGATTATTTAATATTCTAAAAACTGTTCTGATATTAACTATTTAAACATATTCATTTTTTTATAATTATTTTTTTTTAAAAAAAATAATTCTATTATTAAAAACTATTTCGCGCAAACTAAAATAAAAGTTATTCTTAAAAAAAAACTTTCTGCTCGAGATAAGAGTTTGAATGTATTCTTAGATTCGGTTTTTGATGTTCGGTTTATTTCTTCACTTGAAAAGACGAGAAAAAGTGACAAGTCAGTTTAGAAACATGTAACAAAATTCCTTCGGCTCAGCTTTACTAGAATAATGGAACAGTAATTATGAATAGTACCATGTAGTAATAGTTCCAAGCAACGTAGAATTCGAATGTAGTTGAATGAATATTTTTCAAGCTTCACTTGATAATACTATCTCCATCCGACCCCTAATACTAACTCCAATTTTTAACATAAGAACTAGTCAATTTTTGTTAAAAATATTAGCTAAGGAACCTGATATTACTACTTGGATCTAGAATCTACATGCTTATGCTCATGATTTTGATAGCCATACTAGTAATTTGGAGGAAATTTCCTAAAAAGTATTTAGTGCCAATTTCGTCCAATTCTCCATAATTTTTCTTTGGCTGAGTGGCATGTATTTCCATAGTGCTCGTTTTTTCAATTATGAAGCATGGCTAAGAGATCCTACTCATATTGGACCTAGCATCCAGGTGGTTTGGTCAACAGTGAAAGCTAAATATATTACTTAAAGATATTTATATTTATCGTTTTTCACCAAGTTAATTTGTTTGACTTATAAACTAATTATATATATATATAAAGAAATACTTTTAAGAAGTGTGTTTAGTTTAATTAATCTTCCCAACAAAATTCAATTGTCTCTTGTATTAAAAACTAAATGTAATATAAAAGTTAGTTGATTTTTGTTAAAGATATTAAGGAAGTGAAATACATTAATTAAAAGTATTTACATTTATTATTTTCTTCCAAACTAATTTATTTGACTTATAAATTGATATACAATCTAATTATATACATAAATAAATACATTTAAATAATGTATTTAACATCCTTAATCTTACCAACAGAAGTCAACTGACTCTTATATTAAGGATCAGAGGTAATATTTTAGATCCTATGAATATAAAATATCATGTTGTGAGAACTTACACCTAATGAGTCTCCAACGTTTTCACTCGAAAATTTGTTTATATTTACTACTCAGTATCACTTTTAATATGATTGTCTATAGTAAAACAATGTATTTATATATAGAAAAAAAATGAACAGTGATGAATATTACTAGTATATATAGTTGGAATTCCAAGTAATATCTGGTTTGAGTACAGTGAAATTCAATATTACTAACTAATTATCATTTAAGTTAGATCAACCCTAATAAAAAAGAAACTTGCCAAACGCATTCTTTTCTAGATTTTATTTTTAAATATTAATACGTAGGTCCTCATAATTTCATGCTATTTTTAATGTAAGCCTTCATAATTTTTTTCCCTTTTTGTTGGGTCTCTATAGTATTATTTGACAACACTCCCTTCTAAGTAGCAATTAATATCTTTTAAATATCCTTGAAAAGAGTACTTTTAGTAATTAAGAAAAAGTGAGACTGGGAGATATCAAATAGTATTTGGCAAAAATGAAATAAGAGACATCAATTCATTCTTAGAATTAGAGTAAATTAAGGTAAATTTATCTTATAAGCAATACCCTCTCATATATATATATAATAGATTTTTTTAGGATGGATGTGTCTATTTATAATATACATTAATATATTGTCTTTATTATTATTATTATTATTATTATTATTATTATTATTATTATTATTATTATTATTATTATTATTATTATTATGTTTTTCCATTTTTATCTTATTAATTATAGGCTAGTCTCACAGCATTAATTATCTTACTCTATCTCACCCTATAAATAAGGAGAAATACTTACATATTTCTGGAGTGCCACTTTTCCATGCTCTGCTCAATAAAAAACTTTTAAGTACTTCTATTATAGATCCCATAAATATATATCATAATGAGTTGTGGAGAAAGAGAAATAATTAGGAGAAATTTATGGAAAATATGATCATGATATAAGACTCTTTGAATATTTTTACTAAGCAGAGTATGGAAGACGTGACATTGGAGTATGTAAATATTTCTCATAAGGAAGACTGCTTGGAAAATAAGTTATATTTTTTACATATCTATTGTGGTCTTTAATTAATTTTTTTAAAAAACTTTTTTTTTATCTACTTTGTATAGTATATGAAAAATTGGAGGAGTATCAAATACCTTATATAATAAATGTTTTTTTTTTTGTAGAAAAACTAGCACTAGAAAATGGGGATCCAAAAAGTGAAATGGGAGACTAGGGGTTGAGATTTGGCGAGGTTCAACTTTTTGGCATGTGAATGAGATACTTTGCTTTTAATGGTTTTTGACTTGGGACGTCTCTAATCAATTAATGAAATGTTGGGTTTTGTTCCTCTTTCGTGTTGCTTTTGTCTTAGTGGTCTTTTTTTTTTTTTTTTTTTTTGTGGGACATGATTCACACTCACACCACACCAACCCCTTTTTGTTTTCGGCCTTTCTTTGCCTTTTGTAATCTTATTACACATACGGACCCACCTCGCAATGATCTCCTCATTAAAAGAAGTGACCAGAAAAGACCAAATGAGATTTCAGACTTAGACCATACCACTGTTGTTGTTGTCGTTATACCTTTGTCTCACTGTTTCATCATTAACAGACCAAAAAGCTCACTCCATTTTTCTTCTTCCTTCTGCTTCTTTGTTCAAATCAAAAAGTGCTTTTTCTAGTTTCTCTATACGAACAATTGAGTAGTAATCAAACACCTCACGAGCTCTCTCGTTCAACAAGGCGTTTGGTTTAATTTAGTTGAACTTTGACCTTTGACCCTCTTACTAAACATTAATCAATAAATGGTAGGGTCTAAATTTGCCCTGAAAATTTTTAATTAAAAATAATATTGGTTTGAAAGTTTTTTTCTTTTGCTTGATGTTGCTCAGAAAATTTCAAAATATATAAATGTTACCAAACTTCATTAAAAAATTAATATTTTTTTTTAAAAAAATTGATATTGACTTTTAACATTCTTAATGGTAAATGACAAAAATGTTCAATTTTAATATTTTCAAAACAATCTTGAACTCAAAACACTTTTAAAATAATATTTCTCTTAAGTGAAAACTTTTGAAGTAAATTTACATTTTAACATAATTAATAAAATGGTTGACCCACCTTGGAACTCATCAATATTTTCAAATCATAAAGATGAACAACCAACTCAAAAAGTGAAAGATTTGAGCTGTAAAAGTGGGGAATAATGGATTTGAGTTGGTTTCAATGGTTTGGATTTGATGTACTTTGAGATTAAAGTTGCCAGTACTACACTTGAATAATAATAATAATAGTAGTAGTAATAATAATAGTGAGGAGCATGTAGGCAGTCAAGGCTACATCTTCGCGCCATGATTCCTTTCAAATTCAATCTGTCAATCACTCTCTCTTTTGTGGTAACTGGAAAGTGACTTTTCTTTTGTCTGGTAGGGCCTTTACCCATTTATGCTATTAATCCATAACCACTTGAATTTACTTTTACACCATCCATTCTTACCCTGTTCATTTCTCAAGGACACGTTTGGTACAATATAATGTATGTTGAAGGGAGGAAATGAGATATCTCGGATTGCGACTATGTTTGGCCTGCAAAGGAGAGGGGAAAAAGGATTAATTACAAAAGATAATAGAATGCAAAATACCCCGATATACCTTATGTCATTGAACAAAAAACCGGGCAAGGAAAAATGGAACGTATGATTGTAGATGAGTCATTAATGATAAAGAACACTATTGGATAAGTGGTTTTAGTTGCGAACTTACCTCCACCACCTCCTAGCAATTGCTGAGATGATGGGTATCATGAACGGACTAAGTTTGTGCTGACAAGGGTCATAGGAAGATAGTTTTGTCTACCAATTGTATAGAGGCTATTTGCTTTTACACGAGATGTGAGAATAATAATCCATTTAGAGATATTATTTTTGATATATACGCAATAATTCATAAGGATTGGTAGGTTGTATCACTACACATCTCTAGGGAATATTTAAGCACCGCTGATTTCTTAGTAAATATGTCATATGATTTAGATAGACCTTTTTGCATCCTTGATCATCTCCACTGCCTCTTCATAGTTCATAGGGTGGATCTTGATGAAGAATAGTAGTGTTTGAACTATTGAAATTTGATTTGCAATGAATCCCAGTATTTATTCAAAAATTGCAGCTCATGAACCAATAACTTTACAAGTGCATGAATGGTATCAAGTAATAAAAAGTTAGTAAAGTATCATTCCCAAAGATTTGGTACCAACAACTATAAGTTGAGCAATGACTTATACTTTTGTTTAAATTGAGAGAGACATAGAATAAAGATAAAATAAAAATCTACTTAGAATAATAAATTAAATCTAAAATATAACTTAAATTAAGGGTGATTTTAGATTTTAAACAGTGATTTAAATTATTATAGTTTTGATTATTTCTTAATGTCTAATTTCTCTTCAATTGCAATTAAAGTTATATTGCTGGTCTAGAACTTTTAATTACCTAAAAAAGTCTTCCAACTCACTAAAAAGAATTCCAAATACTTAGACAAAATAAAGTACAAACCCAATATATACCTATCCTACAAGTAAATTAAGTTTAAAAACTCAATCTCTAAACAATTCAATTGAAGGTATAATATAGATTCCCTATTCACAGTCTCCTTTAGAACATCAACATCTATTCCAATTAAATCCCTCCTTTTTTGAGACAATTAAGCATACAGTTAAATAAACAAATATAACATTAAAGTAGTGAAAGATTAAAACCATTATCCACTAGTCAATAATCAAACTACAATAATCCATTTGGATTGCTTGTCCATACTATCTTATCTTAAAAATTAGGGTTAAACCTACTTTTAGTCCCTATAGTTTACCCTAATTTGGTTTTTGGTCCCTGGAGTTTAAAAGTTGTGGTTTTGGTCCTTGAAGTTTACTCTGTCTAAAACTGTTAGTCCCTATAGTTTTAAAAGGACATATACCTAATGTTAATATAGTTAATTTTGCTTATGTGTCACTAATTCCGTTAATTATAGTGAAATTTCTTAATAACTGAATAAGGTAACATGAAAAAAAAGAAATTATTGTATAACTTATCCTTGTAGTTTTAGGGACTTGAATGTTTAACTGCGTTAATTAACACAGTTAAATTTAGGAATTAAAATAAAAATTCATTCAAAGTATAAGGATTAAAACCAAAATTCATTCAAAATATGGGGATAAAAAACAAAATTAGTTAAAAGTACATGGACCTTTTAAAACTACAGGGATTAACAGTTTTAAACAAAGTAAACTTAAGGGACTAAAACCATCACTTTTAAACTTCAGGGACTAAAACTCAAATTGAGGCAAACTACAGGGACCAAAAGTATGTTTAACCCAAAAAATTACGGATAGGGATTTGTACTTTCTTTATGGCCTCTAGTATGTCATCTAGTCCAAGTAAATCTTATAATACCCATTTCTTATCAACAATTAAATTCGCTACCATGAGGCTTTTCAAATTTTCTAGAATAACACACCCTGTAATTTGAAAATTCTCAACTGAAGGTAGCTAGGGGTCATTCCAGACATTGATTGTTTCCTCATTTCCTACCCTCCAGAAAGTTTTCTTAAGGAAAATTCTTCTTCCCTCTAAGAAGCTTGTCCAAGCCCAAGATACCCTTGCCCCATTTTAGCATTCAAGAAAGATTCTTTAAGAAGGTAAATTCCTTTTAGAGTCTTAACCCAAAACGCTTTTGGTTCATTCATGATTCGCCAGCCCCAAGGAGGGCTAAGTTGTAATTCTGAAAATCTTGGAAACCTAAACCCCCTTCAGATTTTTTCTTGGTTAGGGCGACTCATGCCTTTCAATGTATCTTTCTTCTATTATCCCCCTCTCCCCACCAAAAGTTTGAGATTACACTATCCAGTTCTTGGCAAGTTTATTTGGATATAGGAAATAAGACAGAGAGTATGTTGGAATAGCATTAGCCATGATTCTATGAGCTTGTGACAAGAAAGATTTATTCCAGCCTAGAATTTTCCTTCTAATCTTATCCCTAATAAATGCTAATGCTTCAACTTCCTCACAGAATTGGGAGCCCTAAATACTTACCTAGAATCTTAGCCACTTAAACACCTAATAGTTTACTCACCATGCAGCCAACTTCATCTGGTGCATTTTTTTGACATAAACGCACAAGATTTACACATATTTACCTTTTGCCCTTATGCCTCACAGTATTCCTCCAGCAAGCTTTTAAACACAAGACAATTATTTTTATTTGCTTTTAAAAAGAACATCGAGTCATCAGCAAATAACAGTGTAATAAGATAGGGTAGCCATTGGCCAACTTGATACCCTTCTAAATCGTCCCTTTCCACATGTTTGATAATCGTTTTTGATAGCACATCAGTTACCATAACAAATAGATAAGGGGATAAAGGGTCCCCTTGTCTAAAACCACATTTAGGAGATATCTCATCAATTTTCCTACCTTTTATTTTCAGGGTAAATTTCATAGATTTTACACAATTCATAACATTTTCTACCCACATAGGATGAAAATTCATCTTCAATAAAATAGCCTCTAAGAAACCCCTATATTTATGTCTAGTTTCACTACCACTTCATATTTCTTCCCTTTTCTTGTTTTTTAAATAGTGGAAAGCCTCATGTAATACAAAAATATTGTCTTGGATTAGGCATCGGGACAAAGGCTCTTTATTGCTCTATGACCACCCTTACTAGAATCTATCTCATCCTATTATTGAGTACCTTTGAGAAGACCTTGTAGCTGAAATTACAAAGACTAATAGGTCTAAACTGGTTTACAAATTCAAGGAAGTCTACTTTTGAAATTAAGATTAGATTTGTAGAGTTTAGATATTGGACACCTGACTCATTTGTAAAGCAATGACGCACCATTTCACAAATTTGTGGGCCTATTTTTTCCCAAGAATTTTGGAAACCATTAGGTCCTGGGGCTTTCATGCCCCCTAAATAAAAGGCAGCTCTTCTAATTTTAGTATCAATTAAAGAAAATAGCAACCATTCGTTATCCACATTAGTAACAATAGGGTCCACATGTGATAGCACATATTCATATCTTCTACTTCTGTTTCCAACAAAGAACTCTCTATAAAAGCTATTAAAACAATAACTTATGTCCTGTAAGTCATCAATCCATTCACCATTATCTTTTTTAACCTTATTATTTTGTTTCATCTTCTATGTTATGCAATCACAGTATGAAAAAATTGTGTTCCCATCTCCCCATTTTAGCCAATTAGACCTTGCTCTTTGAAACCAGTACTTTTCCTCTATATCCCATACTTCCTCAATTTTTGTCACTATGGTTTTGCCTTTTTAGCCTTTTCTTCTGACCATACTCCTTCATAGAAACTTTTGAAATCATTTATTAATTCTAGCAAGAGTTGATTATTATTTGGGAACTCTTTTTTACTCCATTCTATTAATATCCTTCTTATTCTTTCTGAATTTTCCTCAAATAATTGTACTGTTATTTTGGTTTTCATTCTCCAATCTCCAATTATCATTAATTAGGGGTTTATATTGATGATGGTCTATCCTGTTCATTTCAAACTTAAACCTTTTATCACCTTTTAGACTCGAGTATGCATGAACTAATATAAGAGATAAGTGATTAAATCACAGGGGTTCTAGAACACTTACTTGGGCCTCTAGGCATGTTTCTCGCCATCATCCATTGCATATTGCTCTATCAATCCTCTTCCTTATGTTGTCTTCTTCCATTCTATTATTTGACTAGGTAAAACCTAGTCCTTTATATCCCATATCCACCATATTGCCATCCAGCATAAAATTTTGGAATGCCTCTAATGATTTCAGCATTTTTGTATGTCCACCTTCTTCCTCAAAGTCATAGAGTAACTCATTGAAGTCCTCTATGCATAGCCAAGGGGTCACCAGTCTCGCGTTCAACCCTTTCAAAGGATGCCACTAGTTTCCTCTTTGTTGTTCTTTAGGAGGTCCATACACCATTGTTGTATATCCTTGTAAAGATTTTGAGCCTACAAGAACCTCTATATGCATGAAGTTTTTTTCTTGGAAAGAGATCTTTCTACATCCCTCCCCTGGTGGGCTGTTCTCTTTCCATTTGCTTGGGTCCTCTGCTGTGTGTCCTTCCTTGGCCCATCCTCTCTCTTAATCCAACTTCTTCAGGCTTGTGTATTTTTTACTACTTTCTCCACTTTGTCCACATCCTTAATTGCATGGGATACCTCTTCAAAGTCCATCTCACTCCCCTGTCCAGTTGCAGAGTGCATAAGCCCCTGTGCAGATAACCCATCAGATGCATTCACGCTATGATTGCCTTTGCCCCACCTATCTGCAGCTCCTGCTTCCTATGCATTCCCATGTTAACCGCCCACGGCCTTCAGGACCTACACGTGACTAAATCTCGTCCACGCTCGTCCTTGACGATGATATTTCACGCACCGTCTCCATCTGAACCGACCCGTTTCCTCCTTTTAGAATTATCACCACCGCAGCCAAGGTCTACACCGGATTAACCCTTAAAGCTGCTGTATATAGTGGCTGTAGCGGTTCAACTTCTTACATTACCCATTTCGCCTCATAGCTTATGTAGTCGTGTCCAATAATACCACCATTATAATAGAAGTTCTGAAGCTTCTTATGCTTGATTGAGACCTATATGCTATCCATCTCTGGTCTTGGAACCCATACTCTTGACACCAGAGGTTTCATTAGATCAATCTCAACTCTGATACGCACAAACTATCTGAATAATAACTCATTGATCTTTGGTTCTTCGAAGAAAATTACCTGCCCCACAACTTTTCCTATTTTCACTATATTCTTCCTTGTCATACATAACCTTAGGAGGCATATTATGGCCTTGAAGCCAATATATACATTTTGATGTAAGCACCTCCTTAACTGTTAACAATGACAACCATGGTCGAAGATTTAGGAGGAAACCGTCAATCGCCCAAAGACTACAGTGCAGTATTGTATCATACTCTGTTTTAGCGCCAAAATGGAATGTATAACTGATTTCATCCTCAAAGGCTATCTCAAACTTACCTTTCACTTTCTAACCCCGTTCAATCACTTTTCAAACAGTATTCCGATTCACTTGTCTTGTCACTACCAATTTCCCCAACAAAGTGAAACCTACATTCTCCACCTCTTCATCCTCCCAATCCAGCTCACACTCGTCCGAGTCCTTCAATGCATAACCACCTCCATTGCAAAATCGGAACTCAGACGCAGCTATTCTTGAAGAAATTTAGGGTTACAGAGGAGATGAGCCTCCACAATAGCAAAACGAACCTCTCACAGAAGGAGAAATGGCGCCCTCACAGAGGAGAGCATGTCAAGCGCACACGTTATTTAGGATCATGTAGATACACAATAAACATATGAAATAGTAAAAGACCACGGATCTTAAAAATGAACTTGAATGCTATAAAAATCACATAAATCAAATATTCTCAAATTTTTATTATTGTCATGAATATTACAATATCATCAAGTGTGGATATATATAACCTTTATCTTTTGAAATTCTACACTTAAAACTATATTGGATGTTTATAACCACATAGACTCTTATGATTAAAAACTATAACCTTCAATGCATTTATGTTGTATCATAATGTGGATTGATTTCAATGCCTTTATGTTGTATCAAAATATGAATTGATTCCAATGCCTTTATGAGATTGTAACTCTTGGAAGGATTTGGAGCCTATAAATAGAGTTGTAACACAAAGGGTTGTATGGACATGGAATATACAAGTGAATAAGAATCTCCCCTTTTTTCTCTTCAATTCCTTCTTGCCTCTCTTGCTTTCTCATCTCTTTTATATCAAATCCCCTATTTTTATAACACATTATCAGCACTATACTCTATCGATGAGTTATGAGCATCTTGTTGATCTTTATAGTTTTTTGTCTGTTGCATAAAGATATCCAAATTGTATGGTATGTAAGATTTTTCTTAGAGTGACCTTAACAATTTTCTCTACTTTCTCTTACTGCATCTTTAATTTATACATTCTTAATCAATCTAGGATAATCTGATGAGTCATTGCATGGTATTAGTTAATTCTTTTACCTGATGTTTTAAACACCGGATTTCATGGCTAGGATTGGAGATTGTTGTTATTATTCTATCTTATTTCAATTTTTCTTACAAGTTCTTTAATATTATTGATGTTATTTTAGTTTTGGTCTGAAGTTATATTGCTTTAATTTTATATTTTGAAAGTATGACCTGAAGTCATATTGTTTTGATTATATGGCTAGAAGCCATATTCATTTTCTATCTTGAGATTATATAACCATAAGTTATATCAAATGGCTAGAAGCCATATATTTTTTCCTATTTGATGATATAGCTAGAAGCTATATTCATTTAATTCCTTATTATATGACCAGAAGTCATATATTTTTGTTAGATGGTCAGAAGTCATATAATTCATTTATCCTGAAAATAAATGACTAAAAGTTATATAATACTTGTTTCTTATCATTAGCCTGAAGTCATAAGATTTTAATTTTTATTATAATATTTTACTTTATATTTTTTTTGTCTTTACGAATCTTATCTAATTATCATTCATATTATTATATTTGCATTGTTACATTTTCTGCTATTTTCTATTTTATTTTGTAATTCATTGTTATTCATTTACTGTAATTTATTTATTGTTTTTATAATTTACATTTTCTATTATACCTTACTTATAGTTGTTACAGTTTATTATTCAATTATTGTTATACTCACAAGTCACAACACTATAACTAATATATATATATATATATATTATTCTATTACTTTTATATTGTTAACTTCATTTATGTTAATTACTATTATTGATGCTATTGTTTATTATTTTTCTATCTTTCTGTTATGTATATTTATTCATATTGTGATATTTATTTATATCGTTACATCTATAATTACTTATTTCTTCATTTACATTATTGATACATGCTCCCTCTATATATAATTTATATTCTTTATTTATATATATTATTGTATTATGATATATATAATTATACAATGTATTTATGTTATTGTTTATTGTTGATTATAAATTTACTTAATTATAGTATCATTTTAATTAAATGGCCAGCAACCAAAATAATTTTGTAATTGTGATTAAGTGACCTGAAGTCACATCTCTATAATAATGGTTCTTTTACGAAAGAATAATGTGGAAGCTAGTAAATGGCATGAAAAAATTAAATTGTTACAAATATTAAAGCTCTGAAGGCTGAATGTTCAAACATCAAAGTTTGTTAAAGACTTTTACTTTGGTCCAGAAGACTAATGCTTAAAGGAATTTATGATGTACTATTGAAAGAAAATTATATGTGAGACAATATAACAGTTATAATAATGTTATATTGAACAGATTGATAATTGAAAGTTGAGCCTTATAATAACATCAAAATTATGAGAAAATGTTACATTATGACCAGAAGTCATATAGAAAAATATGTGCCAATCTAATTAAAGAAAGGATAAATTGATTATGAAACCATAAAATTTGCTCCGATAATAGTGGAGAATGGAGTGAGATCATTGTAAAAGATTGGCAGCAGTTTATTATAAACAGAACATTTTGAAGTTGCAGGTTGCTTCGTATCTTCACGGTGATATTGAGACAGCAACAATTCATTGTTATAGTGCTAAACTTATGTTGGCACAGACCCTCTGAGGTGTTGTTCAACATTTTTTTTCGAGGTGGTTGTAATGCCTTTGTGACTTGGTGTCCTGCTCCAGGTACGCATACATTCAACTCTCATCCTAAAGCTGAAACCTGTGTTATGTTATTGTCATGTGGACAACGTTGAAACTTGAAATATATAATTAATTGGCAAAACATTTTTGCTGAATAATCAAACGTTGGTGATTTCTTCCTTTCCGGTTGGTGGATTTATTTCCGTTCAAGTTTTTATGGTTCAATTCATGCCTACATATTTTAAAATATATTTTAACAGTGAAGAAGGGGTTTTTTTTTTTTTTGGTTTTACTCTGTCATTACATGTGGGTGTTTTTTTTTAATCATGAACATTAAGTGAGGATTAAGGAGCATAGAGCATTGAATTAGAATTATCAAGTAGCCTTTGGTGAAAATGCCCTCTCTCTCTCTCTCTATGTGGATATAACAATGCATTATAAGGAATTTTTTTTAAGAATATATTTGATTGATATGTAAATGTGACCATATTTACAAATTTTGGATGTTAGAATAAGAAAAAATTGTGACAACTTGTGAAATTAGAAGGAATTTACTTGAGAAATTCTGATTTAATTGGAATAGAAATGGATATTGTGTGAGATTTTAATCTAAGTAGAATGTTATTATATATTGACAAGGTATAATACGGTTTTGTTATGATGTAGATATCTCATAAGCATATTTTTACAAGATGTGTTAATAATACATTATATTATAGTATGTGATAACAAAATAACCTATGAGCGTTTACTTGAAATATAAACATATGTGATGAAAATATCATATTTTCACAAAATTGACCCAATTTAATATTATAATGTGTTGAAGAAGCAAATTGTAGTGTATTATTAATAAGTAACATAATTGATAGTGACGTAATAATATATATGAGTTCCTCAAAAACTAATTTAGATTATTTTTATTTTATATGTGAACAAAAAGGAATTGATAATGAAAATTATGACTCATTGATCTATATTAGAGCTTCGGTTTGCTAAAGGGTCTAAAAGTGATAATTCAATTGAATTAAAATCCATGATTGTATGGAACGAAGTATTTTAACATAAAGTTTCTTAAGCTGTAAAGTGAAAGATGGTCTTTGAATAAAAGAAGTATATTTATATGACTTACACTTGGGGGTGAGATTGTTAGAATATAAGTATAAGTTAATATTAAAAGGCTCTTCAGATGTACTTCTAGAAATTGTTAGAATACAAGTGTAAGTTAATATTAAAAAGCTCTACAAATGTACTTCCTTACAAAGCCTAATTGATTTCTTGAATATGGATGTCATACCAAGATTTTAAATTGATATACTATGAAAATTGAAAAGTTACAATAAACCATAAGTTTATTGATCAAGACAAATTTATCGTTGGCATGATTCGTTTGATCATCCAAGTCATATATAAGATGTAACATATATTCAAAAATTATGAACTGACATCTATTGAAAAACCAGGAGATTCTTCATGAATAGCCAACATATTATACAATTCAAAAGTTATATGTGCTACTTGTTTTCAATAGAATATGGATCATAAGAAGATCATTAGTTATGATTTGAAATGGATCTCTACATTTATGGAAATATTTTTAACTCATATGAGCCCATTCAAATAACATGTAAACCATACAAGTATTCATTAAATTTGATAGATGAATCTATAAGATGGTTACATGTGTGATTATCATTAGTTTGCAACCTGAAGTTTGCAAAATTGTTTGAATAAATCATCACGATGAGTGCATAATTTCCAGATTATACATCTATAAATCATTTGTTAAAGCCTCCATAAATAATTAAATCGATACTTATGAGAACAAGATTTTCACTTCATTGTTGCATATTTGATTTGATATATTGCATCACTTAAAAACGTTAAGCCAACAACATTTTCCCCATGAAATTGGCTTTTGGTCAGTAGTAAGATATTTTTCATCTTAAATGTTTGAATGTGCGATGTTTATTTTTATTGATCCACCACTATACACATTGATGGAAAGTTGAGATAAGTGTTGGGTAAGATTCTCCTCCTTGTTTGTCTCTAAATGAAACAAAATGGTGTTTCTAAAGGGAACAAATGGGTTTATAAGACTTGTACTGCATTATTGGTTACTTGTTATTTGACAAAGTTTTTCCACATGAGAGGGGAGAAATTGAGTGGTTGGAAAAGAAAACATATTGGATGCATTATGACATGTAGATCCTCAAAGGTAGTAGTATGAACCAGAAGTTCATCAAACATTGCATTCATGAAAAAAATTTCAGAATATCTTCCAGATGCTATTACTGTTGAGATAATGTTTTGATGATGATAAATATGTTTTTGAAATTGTATTTTTGATTATTAGTTTTCAGAAAGATTTTGAGAAACTTCGAGTTTTCATGAAATGTTTGAAAGAACTCGAGTTACATGTTTTAGAACTCGAGTTACAGTGTTTAAAAGTGTGTTCAAAATCGCAAACTTTCAAGAGAACTCAAGTTTTGATTCGAGTTATATCAAAACTTGAGTTCTGGGAGTTAAAACTCGAGTCTCGGGTATTGAAAAAGGTTTTAGAAATGTAAAAGTTTCAAAAGAACTCGAGTCTGAATGAAAGTTATCTCAAAACTCGAGTTCCATGTTTTAAAACTCGAGTTTCGGTCATTGGAAGTCTTTTGGAAAATTAAAACTCACAGTGGAAACTCAAGTTATGTTGGAAGTTTTGGCAAAACTCAAGTTTCGTTTTATAGAACTCGAGTTTCGGGCTCTCAAATAGTTTTGAAAAACGAAACTTTCTTTCAGAACTTGAAGTTTCAGTGGAAGTTTTGCTAGAACTCGAGTTATGTGTCTCAGAACTCGAGTTTCGAAGAGAGAGAAACGAAACCTCCTTCTCAACTTGAAGTTTAAGCAAAATTTTTGTCATAAATCAAGTTGTGGGTTTACAGAACTCGAGTTTCGAGCTGAGACAAATTTCTAAAACTTCAAAACTTCTTTCCAAACTTGAAGTTTTGCTTAGAGTTTTCATAGAACTCGAGTTTCGTGATATTGAACTCGAGTTTCGAGAAGCAAACCTGTTTTAAACTTCAAACTTCCAATGCAACTCGAGTTTCATATAAAAGTTTTGTTTTGAAACTCTTATAACTTGAAGTTTTATGAAGGAAAACCCGAGTTTCGAAGGACAAAGATGCTGTAATACAAAACTCTCAAGGAAACTCAAGTTACAATGAAAGTTATGACTTGAAAAATTTCAAAACTTGAAGTTTTGCCAAATGAAACTCGAGTGTCGAAGAGCACAAAGCATTTTAACTCACTGGAACCTATGGAAACCCGAGTTATGAGTTTTACAACTCAATTTTATCAAAACTCTTATTCAAACTCGAGTTTCAACAAAAGTTATGAGATTTCCACTTCGAAAATTCTTCAATAACTCGAGTTTTGAAGAGACAAAATTCGAGTTCCACCTTCTGACATTTGCACAGCGTGTCAACGACTTTAAACTGATTCCAAAATCTTTCCTTTTTTATGCAACGATTATTTGAATCACATCTACCATCATAAATGCTTGTCTGACCTATTTATTAATAGGGAATGAAGTTCAGATTGCCTAAACAAAAAGAGGTTCAACGGACAAAATCTCAGATCTTCATTCTACCTACTGTCAGAAAGTTTCAAACGCATTCAATGCAGGAAGGTGAACGACGACGATGAGTCTAACGGAAACTTAAATGTCTCTAACAGACATTTAATACTCTTCACCTATAAAAGGCGAAGCATTCAAGTCTCGGCTAGATAGAGAATGCACATACAAGAAATAGAATTCATTACGCTTCACCTACATACTCTGTTTTTCATACTCTCATTAAAGTAAGGTTTTGCTTATAGAATTCATTAAAGTAATGTTTTTGTCCCACTGGATTTTTAATAGTAAGGTTTTAATGAGGCACAATATTTGCTTATGAACATCCAATGGGGAGTGTTATGAATATTACAATATCATCAAGTGTGGATGTCCATAACCTTTATCTTTTGGAATTATACACTTAAAGCTATATTGGATGTTCATAACCACATAGACTCTTAGGATTCTATTTTATGATTAAAGACTATAACCTCCAATGCCTTTATGTTGTATCATAATGTGGATTGATTCCAATGCCTTTATGTTGTATCAAAATGTGGATTAATTCTTATGTTTATGACATTGTAACTCTTGGAATGATTTGGAGCCTATGAATAGAGTTGTAATACAAAGGATTGTATGGACATGGAATATACAAGTGAATAGGAATCTCTCCTTCTTTCTCTTCAATTCCCTCTTGCCTCTCTTGCTTACTCATATCTCTTATATCAAAACCCCCAATTTTTATAAAAATTATAATTATATTTATTTCTTCCATAAATTATTTCATACTTATTGGAATCATTGAAAATATAACTATGTCCTCAATCTTTTCAAAAATATCAAATTCAAACACTTAAAGTTTTACATAAAATTTCTAATATTCAAATTTTATCATAAACCTTAAATCCAATACATTCAATAATAAATACAAGATCCAATAAACTAAAATAACTTATAAAACTTAAATTTAATTGGTACAAATATCATACATGATACAAATAATAAACTGATAAATAAAAAATAAAAAATAATTTTAAATTCTCAAATCAATAAATGGACAAAACTAAACTGATAAAATCTAATTACTATTATAGCTTTATAACTCTATAGTAATATATTGTTAGAACTCAATACTTGGTACAAACCTTAAACCAAGAATTTACTTTGTTCCTCAAAGTAATCCCACATTAGAAAGATCTAGATGAATATACCTGAATGTTTTTCAGATGCCATGAATTGAATAATTTTATTCATCGACTAAGGGCAATATAAATGGGTACACAAGCATCCATCAAATGAGGGAAGTATCCCGAGATCTTTGGAATTTAAATTACAAAAGATTTAAATCATTAATAGATAATAATAATTTGTTTCCAGATATTATGCCTAACAACCAGCCTAAAATATCTCAAGGTTAATTAGGGTTTGTGTGGGCTTTACGCCCATATAACAACTGTGTCACTAACACTCCCCCTCAAGCTAGCAAGTAGATATCCTCCATGCCCAGCTTGCTTCTGAAGCCTTCAAACTTGGGTCTGTGCAATGGTTTTGTAAGAACATCAGCCACTTGAGAATTGGAACATATATTTTAGAGATCTATTATCCTTGATTCAATCTTCTCTTTTATGAAATGCCTGTCAATATCCACATGTTTAGTTCTGTCATGATGGACTGGGTTTTGAACCATTTGGTGTGCTGCTTTGCTGTCACACCACATTTTTATGGGTGGTTGGATGCTGATTTTTAATTCTTGTAGGACTCTAAGGATCCACATTCCTTCACATACTTCATTAGCTAGTGCTCTGAGTTCTGCTTCGACACTGCTTCTAAAGACCACTGTTTACTTCTTGCTTCTCCATGTAACTAAGTTACCCCATACAAAGTTAAAGTAGCCTCCTGTTGATCTTATTTCTTCTAAATCCCTTGCATGATCAGCATCAGTGTAGATTACTACCTCCCTTGATTCTCCTTTTGCAAAGAAAATCCCTCTTCCAGGGGTCATTTTCAAGTAACTCATAATAGTATATATAGCATTCATGTGCTCCTCTTGAGGTTGGTTTGAGAATTGACTCACCACCCCTACAGCATAGCTTATATCTGGTCTTGTGTGGGATAGATAGATGAGTTTCCCAACAAGTCTCTTAGACCTCTCTGCATTCCCTCCTTCTTGTATTCTTACTTGACTGATGGATCCATGGGAATTGGAGACGGTGCTGCTCCCAACATCCCCGTCTCTTTGAGAAGATCTAGTGTGTACTTTCTCTAAGATATTGAGATACCATATATAGATCTAGCAATCTACATTCCCAGAAAGTATTGTAAGTTCCCAAGGTCTTTCACTTCAAAGGCACTAGCAAGCGATTTCTTTAGTTTGTCTATCTCATCAATATCGTTTCCTGTCACAACTATGTCATCAACATATACAATTAAAATAGCCATTTTAGCTCCTGAGTGCTTCACAACAAGTGTATGGTCAGCTTGACATTGTGTGTAGCCTAAAGTTTTAACCACTTTAGTGAATCTTTCAAATCACGCTCTCGGTGATTGCTTTAGCCCATAAAGTGATTTGTACAGTTTGCATGTCATACCTGGAGAACCATGCTCTGCAAGTCCTTCTGGGATATTCATATACACCTCCTCTTCAAGGTCCCCATTTAGGAAAACATTTTTCACATCCAATTGATTTAAGGGCCAATCAAGGTTGGCTGTTAGAGATAGTAGTATTCTAATAGTGTTTAACTTAGCAACTGGAGCAAAGGTCTCTTGGTAGTCAATTCCTTGGGTTTGGGAATACCCTTTTGCCACCAATTGAGCTTTAAACTTCTGTATGGTTCCATCTGAATTATATTTTATTGTAAACACCCATTTGCATCCAACAGATTTCTTCCCTACTGGTAATCTCATTATGCACCATGTCTGGTTCTTGGCTAGAGCTTTTAATTCTTCTTTGATGACAGCTTTCCACCTAGGGTCTTTGTATGCCTCTTCAAATGTTGAGGGAATTCTTTCTTCCTCAATTCTGGTCACAAAACTTCTCATGTGTGGAGATAAATTATCATAAGTGACATAATTTACTTATATGATGCATAGTACACTGTCTTACCCCTTTTCTCAATGCAATTGGCCACCTAAGATCATCAGGTTCTGGAATTGCAGTTGACTCTTGACTTTGCCTCGACCTAGAGGGACTTCCACTGCTTGAACTACCATTTGTCCCATTTTCTTGTGCTGTATTGTCACTTCCAGTAGCTGTTTCCATGGATCCATTGGAATCTGTCTCATCTATCATTGTTTCTAGCCTTATCGAGTCTACTCCATTATCTGGGCACACAGTTCCAGGTGTATTTGGACAGGTTTCAGATTCGGTCAATGCATTTTCATGGTCTAGAAGGACAGTTACAGGTCTGTTTGGATCTGTAGAAACACTGTTTGGATGATTTTCAAATTGTTTTCAAGGATGTTTGGGTTGTCATAGTTTAAGAACTTCCATTCTTGTTCACTCTCCCCCTAAATGGGAGATTTGGTATAGTACCCTTGGTCTTCTAGGAAGGTGACATCCATGGTGACAAACATTTTTTTAGGGTTGGAGAATAACACTTGTAGCCCTTTTGGGAGGAAGGATAGCCAAGGAATAAGCATTTATGAGCTCTTGGATCAAGTTTGGTGCCCTGATTATTGTGAACATAAGAAACACACCCAAAAACTCTCAAAGGTATATCCAAGATAAGTTGGGTGTTAGAGTAGCTTTTGGTGAGAATGTCGACAAGAGTTTTGAAGCCTAATGGTCTAGATGGCATCCTAATAATTAAGTGTACAGCAGTAAGGATTGCCTCACCCCAATAATATTTAGGAACATGATTAGTATACATTAAAGCTCGGGTTACAGCTAAAAGATGCCTATTTTTACGCTCAGCTGTGCCATTTTGTTGGGGTGTGCCAACACAACTTGTTTGGTGATGAATGCCATGGTCTTTAAGGTATTTCTGTAGGGTTGAGCTCATGTATTCTCGGCCATTGTCACTCCTAAGAGTTAGGATAGATGTTTGGAATTGGGTGGTAATCATTCTATGAAATTTCATGAAGGTAGGTATTAAATCCGATTTTTCTTTCATCAAGAACACCCATGTTAAACGTGTGTGATCATCAATAAAGGTTACAAACCACTTTGCTTGAGATAAGGATGGAATACGAGATGGACCCCAAATGTCACTATGTATGAGATTGAATGGTATCGAAAACACATGGGGGTGAGATGGATAGGTGGCTTTGGTGTGCTTTGCAAGTTGGCAAGTATCACAAGAGAAGGAAGTCCTTTTATTAATAATATGAGGGAACATTTTGGACATATAATGTAGACTTGGATGGCCTAATCTATAATGCCATAATAGTATTTTATTTTCTGCACTGGTAGTGAGAGCTGTGGAACAAACTTCTTGCCTTTGTGTCTTTCTTGGTGCATGAATTTCCAAGCAAAAGAGTCCCTCTAAGATCTTAGCGATGCCAATCGTCTTCTGTAATGCCAAATCCTGAAAAAGACAATGAGCAACAGGGAAATACACGTCACAATTTTGATTTTGTGTCATTGTCCTCACAGATAAAAGGCTACACTTCAATCTAGGAGCATAGAATACATTATACAGCACTAGTGATTCAGTAATAACTGCAGTACCAATTCCCTCAACTTTAACAGAGTCACCATCAGCCACTTTAATGAAAATATTTAAATGACATGGCTTTATATCAGTAAGTTTGAATTTCCAGTCATGTGATCAGTGGCTCCTGAGTCTACAATCCATAATTCTTGTTGATGCACACTAGCATTTAAGGCAAGTATTGTTTTACCTGTATGTGCTACATATGCAGATGCAACATTCTTGCCATGAAGGTCATGTTTCTCAAATAACTTTCTGAGAGTTTCAACCTCATCCTTATTCAAACCTGATTCGCTTTTGTCATTTTTGTCATCAACAGATCCATTGTAGCCACGACTTTCTTGCCTCCCCTTCTTTGGTCTGCCATGAATTTTCCAGCAAATATCCATGGTATGACCAGATTTGTGACAATGGTCGCACCATTTATTCTTCTTTGCTTTACTGTCATTTTGGGCAGGTCCTTTTGACATCAATGCATTTGGTTGGGTGTCATTGACTATGATTGGTGCTGTGTTGGTCAACTTCTTTCGGCTCTCCTCATTTCTAACAGTAAAGAATACTTCTCGGAGTGGTGGGAGTGTGTCAAGGCTCATAATTTTGGCTTTGACTTCTTCATAGCTAGCATCTAAGCCCAGTAAGAATTTAAAAATTCTTTTTTCTTCTTTAACCTTCGCATACAGAGATGCATCTTCTGGATTTTTCTAGTCTAGTGGTTCATATAGATCGAGCTGCTGCCATTGATGAACTAGGTTAGTAAAATACTATGTAATAGATAGATTACCCTTTTTGCAGTCATGGAGGAAGCTCTCTATCTCTAGGATTGCTACTCTATTTTTGTGAGAAGCAAACATGTCTCTCGCTGCCTCCCACACTTCTTGGGCAGATTGGAAGAAAGCAAAATGCGACCTTATCTCAGTGGTCATAGAATTGATGAGCCATGCTTGAACCATAGAGTTCTCGGCCTCCCAGCTTGCATACTTGTCATCATTAGTTGATGGTTGCTTGATTGATCCAGTAAGGTAGCCATACTTCCCTTTTCCTAGTGTGTACAGCTGCACACTTGAAGCCCACTGGAGATAATTTTCTCCATTAAGACGATGAATAGTGATAGTTATTGGGTTGGCATCTTGTGGCGCTTGGTGACCTGATGAATTTTTAGCCGCTAGACCAAGAGGTTCGGTCTCCGGCATCATCTAATCACCTTGGCCTTCGTTGAAGCCTAATCCAAAACGGATCATTCTTCTTGCTTTGATACCATGAACATTTTTTAGATGCCGTGAATTGAATAATTTTATTCATCGACTAAGGGCAATATAAATGGGTACACAAGCATCAATCAGATCAGGGAAGTATCCCGAGATCTTTGGAATTTAAATTACAAAAGATTTAAATCATTAACAGATAATAATAATCTGTTTCCAGATATTATGCCTAACGACCAGCCTAAAATATCTCAAGGTTAATTAGGTTTTGTGTGGGCTTTAGGCTCATATAATAGCTGTGCCACTAACAATAACAATTTTTGTGAATGAATTTAGTGAATGAGAGTAGTTTTACTTATCAAAATGATCTAAGAAGCTTGCTCTAGCAGAGGGAAAAAATGGTGGGGCCGAATCTGCTGAAATGAAGCTCTCTTCTCCCCTCTGATTTTCAATTACATATAATTTACTGAAATAATTATATGATAAATTCCATTTATTATGAAATAACTATTTTATAATATAACTTAAATTTAGGAATAAAAACTTGGTATGTTACAGCTCATAATTGAGTTAGAGTATATCAATAATATAATAAAAGGAGAAAAAAAAGATGAGAGACTCACTCTTATAAGTCAAAAGTTCAAAGATTGAACTATATTGAATTATAGTTGAGCGATTGAATTATAAATAAATTAAAAATTGAAGAAATAAAAGATTAATTTTTTCTAAATTTAAACTTTATGCACATAGATTAAAAAAACGTAATTAATATATCAAAAATTCTTTCATTTTTCTTCAAATAACTTATTACAGGTAGTTTATTTCCTTTGGTTGAGAATTGTACCCAATTAGAGAAAAAGTCAAGGTATGATTAGAAAAATAACAATTTAATATTTCCTTGAATTTCTTAAATAACAAACAACTTGAAGCCAGTGTAATGTCTCAAAATAACATGAAACCAATGCTCTCTTAAAGAAGTGACATGTGAAAAGAAACGGATAGAGTAGCATGTCGCGTGAGGACCAGCGATTCTATTGCTAATATATAAATCTATTAACAAAGGTTCTTTGTTTTTCAAACCCAAAATTAAAAAATGGTTCTATCAGTTGAGTTTTGTCCAGCAGCGTAACATACATGTACAACAAGCATTATGTAGACAAATTAGCAATAAATGTAAAAGCTGATTGTGGAGGATACTAACAATAGGAAACACAGCTAAACCTGCAGATAGTTCAAGTCAAATTGCGTGTAGTAATCTCATCACATTATGACGTTATGCAGATAAAGCAAAGCTCTGCTGTGTCCAGTTTGGAGGATCCATCACAGCACAGGGATCTGTTTTCTCAAAATCTGCAACCTACATTGACATAAACATAGTTGTCACATCAACTAGAAATTAGGCATTAAAATCTATTATGTTTATACCAGATCAATAAAAAAGAACTAATTAACCTTTTGCTGGCATTGAGGACAGTAGTGATATTTATGCCAGAGGCAGTCCATTGAAGGACAAAGAAAGCAAACTCCAAGCATAAATGGCATCATGCAACCAATTAATGCCGCCAGACTTGGTTTTGACCTGAGATTCACGAAAAATTCACATTTCATGTTGAAGAAAATGATAAGACTCAAGCATTTAAAGAGATTTAAATAAAAGAGAGCACTTAGGTTAGAAAAGGCTTACCATCAAAATGGTTTAGCTATTGCCTACTGTTGAACAAGGAAAAAGGTTATGCCCATTCTAGATAAAACTAAGCTGTTTTTCAGGAAGTGATTCTCAACTATCAATCCTAAGTTATCCGGTGCCACTTGAGAACAACTACCACCAGGATGTGTTGGCAAAAAAAACAAAAGAAAAGAAAAGCCAGCAGGGTGTGATAAATCCGTACTTTGACATGTTTAGATATATCATTTATTGAGATCTTATGGATTAATTACGGAATTATGTGCTTAATTGTGGTTGGTTGCTGTAGTCTCACATGCTTAAGAAATAATAGATAAAAGGGTAAAGGTGTAAATTTAGCAACAAAGTTATTGACTAAGAGCACTCAACTCAATTAACTTTTTAAGGATGTAAATTTAGCAATAATCAAATAATAAAAGTGTAATTTAGCAACGGCCATCAACCCTCCCTAACTCCGTTAATTAGCTGGTATATTTTAGGGTCTAGGACTTCATTTTAAGATCATTTAGATAATCAAAATTACTCCTTTTTGCTTAACTTCCATAATGAAAGTTGCTCTAAATAATTTTTCTTTCTAATGATAATCAAAACCGCTTCTTTTTACTTAATTTTTTTTTTGAATAAAAGAAAAAAAAGTTAAGCAAAAAGGAGTAAAAAAGAGAAAAAAAAGTTAAATAAAAATGAGTAATTCTGATTACCAATAGAAAGATAAGATTATTTAAAGCAACTTTCATAAAGAAAATTAAGTAAAAAAGAGTAGTTTTGATTACATTAATAATCCCAAAACAAAACCCTAGATCCTAAAATAGTAAAATACACCAGCTGGTTAACGGAGTTAGGGAAGATTAATGACGTTGATAAATTTACACCTTTATTAATTGATTATTGATAACTTTACACCCTTAAAAAGTTAATTGTGCTGGATGCTCTTGGTTAGTAACTTCATTGCTAAATTTGCACCCTAGATAAAATAATATTCAATGAGAATTTAATTTCTCTCCCGAATAGAATAATGTTCAAGCAGTAGGATACTACTGCTTAATCTTGATAACAGAGGCAATTTTGGAAAAGAATAGATAGCAGAAAGGAAAGGGAAGCAGAATTAGGTGGATTCGAAATCCATTGCTAAAGGAATCCAAATTCCTCCATCAATAGAAACCAAAATCCACCTGTACAGTAAGGGCTCTTGAACAGAAATTCAAATGAAATTGATTGCGGGGGTTGGGAATTCGTTTCCAGTGCCTTGTGTGATTAACAGAATCAGTTAGCTTGAAGGAGGAAGAGAGTCCACGTCACTAAGGAGCACCAGACTTAGGATGCGAAAAAGAAACGCAGTAAGTGGAGGGGATTGGAGATCATCACTCATTCAGCCAAATACACATCTGCTTTCTTCTCAAGTTCTCTCTGCAAACAGACCCAATCTCTTCACCAATCCACTCACTTAACACAAGCGGTAATGGAGTTTTCTCATAAGTTCTATGAAGCTGCTAATAGTGATGAACACCATGAGCGGCTAAATTCTCAGATTTCTCCACGAGATCTCATAGAGACCTGAGCACTGCATCAAATGGTAGCTTCTTCTTTATATCTTTCCTACTTCCTAGTTTATTCTCTGTTTGTCTAGATTTCATAAATAGTTTGTATCCTGGATCGGTTGCTTGTGACAGAGATTGTTGCCACAGATTGATTGGAGATTTATTAATGTCATAGACTGATGCTTTTGATCTATTTCTTTGAGCCACATTACATAGATGCTGCTGATGTTGTTAAGCTAATCTGATTAGATAGTTGCAATGAATTTATAGCACTGGAGTTTAACAGATAGGATAGAAATATTGCTCCATTATTTGAATGCTATGATGGTTCAGTGAGATATTTCGGAGAGGTCCATTATCATAAGTGCAACTTAATCACAAATTTCATATCCTTCTTAATTCATTTCAGAAATACTGATAAGAGATATATGTTGATTAGATATACAGAGTAATTCTGCTCATTTTCCCACTTCTGCCATTAACTTGTGAAACACTTGTGCTATTTGGATGATCAAAAGGCTAGAAACCATGGGAATGACCTAGGGCTGACTACACTGTTCTACAGAGGTTATTTCTAGAATTAAATTGATTCAACGTAATAGCAAACTCAGACTCAACCAAGACTTTGTCTCAAGACTGTCAACTAAATGTAACTAACAACCTGGAACCTTAAACAGAAGCCTGATCAATTTTTGGCAATATATATTCTCGCCTGATCTTACCCTACCTGAAGATGAAGTTCTCAACCACATCTTCTGTGGAATGCTTCTTATTTATGCATATGCCTTAACAAACTTCTTTCTTTTTCAGTCATTAGTAGACACAGAGCAGAAGACAGATTGACAAACAAAATGAAGTTCAATTAAAAGAGGGGAACAAATCCTAGCATCTTAAGAGTAGCGAATTGTAAAAGAATCAGGGCCCAGCTATATAATATAATCATCAAAACTTTTGAAAAGAATGCACCCCATACTTTGATGTCCTGGCTCCAGAATTTTGAAAGTATATAGAACGATATGACCAGTCTATAATCTACATTCCATAAGTTACATAGCTACCTCTTTCATTAATTCTAAGATACAACGTGATGTAAAACGGCGTTGGGAGAGGGACAGAAAGAATTGGGAAATGAGAAGAGGGGACGGGAGAAGACGAGAGACCGAGAGAGAAAACAAAGGTATTCTGATACTGTAATTTGATAATTTCCAAATGCAAGTATGAGTAACCGTGTAACCATGACAACACTTAAATACTAAATAATAACTAACATCCTGAAAATAAAAATAACAAATAAAAGAATAATTAAAATAATAAACAAACTAATCCTGACCAATGAAAAATTAAATTATCATTATTGCATCATCACAAAGTTAACAAATTTTGTTGAGCAGAAACCAAGAAATAGAAGAAAATTCAACAAAACATCTGTTAGCATATTAACCCCCAACAGCCTCTATAAATTTGTCATTTAAAGTCGCAAAATCCAATCGAGACAATTGGAAATAAATTCATTGGCGAAATTCAAAGAACTAAAAACATGCAATCTAATTTGACTATTCTCGAAAGCAAACTGATTCTGTGAATTCAGCTTCCAAAACATTATTTCTTGGTGGGGATCACGAAGATCACATTCAATTAATCAGAGATAAAAGTATTGCATTAAAAAAAAAGCAAAAAAGGAGGAGAAACCCAAACAAGGTACTGATAAAGAAACTATGAGTGATGAAATTATAGAAATACCTGACAGTAGTGAGGCCAGTGTTAGAACAGTGAACACAATTGAAAGGAGCAGGAGTGTCACGGTAAATAGTTTGGTGGATGGGTACGCCTTTGGGATCGCCGACGAAAGCGTTGGGAGGGATGACGCCAGCTTGATGAGGGTTTCCGGCGGAATAGGCGTAATAAGGAACTCCCACCGCTACTTCTTCTCCCTTTTTCGCCATCAATAGAATCTTGATTTTCCCTATAGCGATTCCAATAAGAATTGCATGTACTAGTTTGATCAGTCTCCCTTTTATATCTGAGTTGATTTCACCATCGCAGACAATCGCGTCTTTTTCTTCGGTAAAACGGGCCAAGGCCCAAGAAATAGACAACCGCGTCTTTGACCCTTTTTGTATCGGGTCAGATACGCGATATGATTCAACGACTCTTCCAAGAACCGTTTGCTTTGGACATGGTATTTTGATCAAAATTTAACATGTATAAGATCTAGAAACAATGACCAATAAATTAAAAAATAATATCCCATAATCTTGAAGGCCAACAAATATCACTTCGTATTAATATCATTTCTCATTAAACAGAAAATTCTCACTCATTAAATTAAAATAGTGATTCTACAATTAAATACAAATAAAAACATACTTATAATCTTTTTTATAATATAAAACTAAAATGAACATGGGGATAGTATTTTTATGTTAGTTTAAAATATAAAAATAATTATATTAAAAGGATTAAAATCAAAATAAACCAAATATAGTTTAAGTTATTTTAATTTTTAAAGTAGTGGAAATGATTATAAGCATTCTTTATTAGCATTTAATTGTCTCATGGACCCCGGCTGGAGGTTGAAGATGATGCGATGTCAGCAAAATGTGTGGCATGTCTATAGTCATCCTTTGACCATTCAACAGTAATCTCTCTGGAATTCTATTTACTCACCTAAAATTGAGTAACCATTTCCCACCTCTTCCTGCAGGAATTGGAAATCATGTGTTTCACATATCCATACAATTGAGTCCTTAGGTGTCGGTCCATGAACCCTAGATAATGAAGGCGTACTTAGGGTGATCTTGTAGTTTCTAGAGGGTGGAGACAATTGGGTCAGTCCACTTAACAATAGCAAGAGCATGAAAAATTGAGCATTTCTTATCACAACCAATGACTGATCAATGATCAAAGAGTTGACTCATAAAAAAACTTGTTCTAATGCTATGGTAGAAGCTAATGTGGCTTATCTAGTAGCCAAAATTGACCAGTCAACGATTAATGTTGACCAACAATTTTTTTTTCCTTTTTCGAAAGAGCCACATGGTACGTGGTGCTAATGGGTGCCTTCATCCATTACAAAAAAATTAACTTTCAGAAGCGGCGATATTTATAGTCACCGCTGAAAGACTTTTGGCGGCGACAAGTCATCACTAAAGAGTCGCCGCTGAAGCTATTATCGTTGAAAGTTTCAATAGCAACAAAAATAAGTCACCACGTATATGCCACCTCACTTACGCCACATGTCGCCACCTCGCAGTGTTACGGGTCGCCAAATAATAAATCTAAAAATTTGCCTTCTCCAGGGATCAAACCTTCAACCCCTTGGATGTGTGCGTGAGACTTTACTAGTTGAACTGCAATGATTTTACATACTTTAAATGCATATTTAAATATATATATATATAATATTTTACTACATAATAAATTGTAGACATTTATATACACACACATTTATGTATATATCTTATTTGTACATATATCTATATATACAATATCTAATATTATTAGAAACTAAAAGTAAATTAGATGATAATTTTAATGCATGTGTTTATTATTTTATATATTTACATTTTATTTTATATATAGTATAGTATATTATTGATTAAATAATAATTTTTATACACTTATATAATTATTATTTTCATATTTTTTATTTTAAAAAAATATTATTTTTAGGTAAACATATTATTTTTAATAAAAAATTTACAAATAAAATAAATATTAAATTTCTTACCTTCAGCGGTAACTGAAAAAAGTCGTCGATGAAGGGTCACTGAAAGGCCCCTCCAGTGACGACTTTTTTTGTCATCATTGAAAGTCGTTTTTTTAGTGAGCTGACACATGGCATACATTTAATAGAAGATGGCGCATGGAGAGTCCTATCCTAGATTTTAGGCCTAGAAGCTCATGAATGAGACAAAATGATAAGTTATCAAGCCTAGTACAGTTGAGTAATAGTTTAAAGAATTGTCTTGCTAGATAAAATGATTCTCATGAACTTTGTAGCATTTAACTCTCCAGAGTAAATGTTAAAAGTGAAACTAAGGTTAGCATTGACTCTCCAGAGTAAAGGTTAAAAGTAAAACTAAGGTTAGCCAAGGGTTGGATAAAATATAAAAGCCCTAAGGTCATATTATGCACACACCACCTTGATTAGTGGCAAAAGTGTAATTTTCAAAAAATTAAGATGACCAAGGATAATTCGGTAAATTTCATCATAATATCATAAAATTACCCCAAATACACATAAATGTAGAGCATAATTTGCTAAATTATATTTGAGGCAGAATTGATGTTAGAGTAGCAAAAATTACCTCAGTAAATTTTTAGTATTTATTGAATTTTGACTAAATAAGGGAATATTAACCAAAATATAATTATTAGAAATACTAGAAAGCCTCAAATAATTATCCAAGGATAGGATAAAATTATTTTAAGAATTATATAAATTTATAAAAATGGTTGTAGGCCTCAGTAAGGAACATTTTAACTATACAAAAATGTAATGGTGGTATAGTCTAGAAAAAGGGTTTTTACTAAAAATTGCCTGAAGGGCATTTCTGGAAAGAATTTTAGCTTGAGAAAAATTAGAGAATGATCCCCTAAGAAAGATGAATTTCTAATAATTTTACATTGATAAGATGATCAGAGGTTTCTCAAAAGTATAACAGGAATGTTGGTTCCAAAATAAGGGGAACATTAGCGAACCATAAAAATAATCAAAAGGAGAATGAGGGGTCTTCAAACTCACCACAAGGCATGCTCTTGTTAAAAAAAATTAAAAGTAACAAGAGTTTTTATCCATGTGATACAAATTATTAGTAGAATGTTATCTTCTCCATATAAGTGGTGGACCCCACATGCTCTTATACTTGAGATATTTTAAAAAGCCTTCAAGACTCCATTTCAAGAGGCCAAAGTCAACCAAGAGAACAAGATAGAGAGAGAGAGGGTGGGGGAGCACAAATTTGAGGAAGAGAAAGGAGACGAGAAAGAAAAGGTGAAGAAATCAAGTGAAATAGGCAAATTCATGGTGTAAATCCTCTATTTCTTTAAGTTTTTCACCTCTAGACAACATCTAATCTCTAAATATCTTCTTGATTTGGTGTTTAGGAAGAGAAAAGAGAAGATCTAGAGAGCTCAAGTAGAGAGAGAGAGAGTGTGTGAGAAATCTCATTGAAAGAGGTAAGTCTTGAAATCACTCTTGGTTGGTGTTGTTGATGATGTTGATTGTTGTGTTTGTGGTTGATATTGTTGTTGTGATTTTGTAATTTTGAGAGGCAAGAACCCTAAGGGGAGGTGCTGCTCAAAGTTCTAGGAAATGTGTAAAAGAAATATTTAAGGTTGAATCATGAGCCCAGAGGTGATTAGAGATGAAATTATGACAGTCTATGGAATGAAATCATGAAAAAGCAATTTTTCCCTTTCCATGTGAATTTCATTCTGAACAAGGCAAGAGTGAGGAGTTGAAATTTGAGAATTTTGATACTTCGAATGAGCTTAAAATGAACATTTGTGTAGGTTACAAGTGAGAAACCAAGTTTAAACTTATTAGTGACTAAGATTGAAATTTGATGCAATAAACTCCCTATGCCACTATTTCGAGTAGTTGAAAAGGAATAAGATTTATTTTCATCCATTTAAGCTTAAAAATGGAATCTTCACGCAAAATTATGGGTGCAGGACAGACCGTTAGTTACCTTAGGTCCACTTCAAAAATTATCCGAATTAATGTAATATAATTACAATCTGGGTCATATTCACTTTGAGGAGCTAAAAAATGAAATTAAATCCTAGTAAGTAAATGCAAGAAACCTAAACTAAAAATTAATTTGAGGAATTGCTAACTAAATATTATGAATTAAACTAAAATTAAAATACTTCTTTTTGATATTTTTATATGAAATTGCTAAAAATGAATTATGGTAAAAAAAATGATATGCACGAATAAACAATCCTAAGACCTAGGAATTGTTAAACAATTATTGGACAAGAAATTAAAGTAACTAAAAATCCCCTTTGAAGACTCAAGCTCCTGCCATTGTTGTGGAATTGGAGAATTATAGAGTATTAGCCAAGATTTTCCATGAAGAATTCCAACATTAACATTATGCTATGGACCAATAGAAGAATGGTGGAAGAAAGAGGAATGGAAGTAAAATTAGGAGTTGAGGAATAATGGAGGAATGGTAGGGGAAGAAGATGAGTTAAGGGATGGAGGAATAATGGAGGAATGATGAAAAGTGGATGAAGAAAGGGGTTTGGAGGTGTGTGTGATGTTGGTTGAAGAATGCTCTAGGGTCTCATGGCTGCTGAATCTCTAATCCCTAAAAAACAAAAATGATGCAAATATAAAAACAAAGTCTTGTACACTTTGGTCCTTCGGTGGCATTTCTGAATTCTAGGTCCTTTTTTGCCATTTTTGAAATTCAGATTTGCATTGGTTTTGGTCCTTCAATGACATTTCTGAAATTCAGATCATTCTTTGACAATTCAGAAATTCAGATTTGTATTTTCCATACTTGAATTTATCTTTTAGTTTCAATTTCTTCTATGGGTACCTATAATGAAAATTAACATTAAGCAGCATCAAATGTCCTAAAAATCAATTAATTAATAAAATTATAAAAATTATAACTATTTTACCCTTAATTAGCTCTATTTTCATGTAATTGTCTTTAATCATAATTAATGCAATTAAACTCAATAAAGACCCACGAATAGCACTAAAAATCCCCTAAAATTTCTACAAATTGACTTGATAAAATCTAATTAGATCAATTCCTCCACACTTGGCCTTTTGCACTCCTGGGCAAAACTTTAGTAAAGAAGCATCCAAAAGAGAGACTCAATGCAAGCAAACATAAGGTTGACTAGGCATGAATGTGCAATTAACTCGAGCAACTTTTATTTCTAAACAATCAACAATCATAGAATACTTCAGTGCAAAGAAACTAACACAATAAACATTTTAAAGGAAGAGAAACATAATAAATCTCACATAAGGTACAAATGTTTCACTCATCTCTCAAATAGGGAAATTTTCACTCAATCCACCTAGATTAGTACCTATCATAAGCTTGTAGAGATTCTAATGTCTCCACCACTAACATACCTTAGACTCATGATCAAGGGGACTTGAAGGGTTGTAATATTGGAAAGTATGGCCAAATGAATGGAATGAACTAACAAGTGAAATACATGAGTACTGAATTGTCAACTCAAAGTAAGCTAAAGTATGATCATGAAAGAACACAAATATGTAGATTTTAAACTTTTTGAACAGAAATATTTGCTCTTCAAACCACCACAAAATGCTTTATTTCAAATTTTATTCTTTTGCTGCAACTTATTTTCTTTTCTATGGCTTTCTTTCTTTGGCTTTTTCTATATATTTTCTTTTCTTTATTGCCTTTTTTCTATTTCTTCTTTCCTTCTTCTTCTCCTCTTTTTTTTTTTCCTTTCCTTTTTCTTTCTTTTTTTTTTTTGCATCCAAACCCAAGAAGGAAAATATATAGACGTTAATGATATACTTTTCAAAGTGAAAGATCAAATGTAACTCTTGCAGAACACTTACTGAAAGAAATGAATGAAATGAAAGTGAAGGCTCATAGGGGTGGGCAAAGGTTAAATGAAGTAGCTTATGTTTAGGTAAAGGGTTTAGAAATGAATGCCCCTATCATCCTCACAAATCCAGGTATTAATGTAGCTTTGAGAAAGAATCTAGACAAGTTCTAGAGGTTAACCAAAACTAGGTGAAAATCACACAAGATGAGAAAGAATATATAGCTCTAAAATCCATCCATCAGGGCTTTCTCCAAGATGTTTCCTCCTTAAGGATCAAGCTATGAAACAAGGTTCATAACACTACACCAAAAGTATTCTACTATGCTAACCAACTAAAAACAGAAATCACTCAAATCAAATGCAATCAAACTCAGCAGCTCAACATTCACAAGCATTGTGGAAAAGGATTTTAAAAGATATGCCTTAGGATTACAAAAGTCAAGTCAACAACAGAGGAAAGAGCAAATTGCCCATATAGTAGTGCAGAACATTGAGGCGAGTGAAAACAGGAGGACACATAAACTAATAGCAAAATTTCCAAGCAAGAATCACTCTCAAATCATACGATTCAACTTATAAATCAATGAATAAGGCAAATAAGAGAGCAATTATAGTAGCAATACTTAGGAAATACAAGCAAATCCATAGGCAAATTTTTTTTTTTTAAAAAAACTCAACTCAACAACAATCCCTCCCCCGCACTTGGTCAATACATTGTCCTCATTGTAAAAACAAAAAACAACATTATCTTAACCTAAACTCTCAGGTGAAGTGGAAGTTGTGATGTCTGATTTGAAATCGAAGCATAGGACATCACTATAGATAATGTAAAAAGAGAACGAACAAGTATAAATCAAGTGATCAAAAGAGATCGCAAAATCAAGAGCAAACAACTACTAAACAAAAATAAATAGCTACAACTACAACTACTAAAAATGTTCCTTCCTCCACACTTACACCTAACTATCTTAGCAAATAGATATCATCTGTAATGCAACAGGAAGTAAAGGAGTAGGGTGGAAAGGAACAACTGTGTGATTAGGGGGGTCTTTTCTCCTCATGGTAGTGCTTCAGCAGATGACCGTTAACTTTTGAAGTTATACCAGTCTCCTCATCTACCAGCTCTACCATGCCAAAGGGGTATACTTTAGTAACTCTGAAAAGACCATTCCACTTGGTTACAAACTTCCTGTGTATCAACTTCAACCGGGCTTTAAACTTTATAACCTTATCACCTTCATGAAATTGCTTCCTCAGAATTTGATTGTCATGAATCATTTTCAGCTTGTCTTTGTAGATTCTAGCATTGTAATAGGATTCAAGTCTTATTTCTTCAAGCTATTGGAGCTGCATCTTTCGATTAACAAGTGAAGACTCAAGATCTGCATCACATGCCTTAATTGCCCTGTAAGATTTATGTTCGATCTCCATAAGTAGATGGCAAGCCTTGACATAGAGCAACTAAAAGGGAGACATGCCTATAGAGATCTAATAGGCAGTCCTGTAAGCCCAAAGAGCTTCCTCGAGCCTTTCACTCCAGTCCTTACGAGATGGTTTCATTATCTTTTCAAGTATCCACTTCACTTCCTAGTTAAAGACTTCAGCTAAGTCATTTGTTTAAGGGTGATAAGGGGTGGCAAGCTTGTGATTGGCTCCATGTTTAGCCTATAGAGACTAAATGGTCTTGTTGTATAAGTGTGTTCCTTGGTCACTGATGGTTGCTCTTAGAATAACATACCTACAAAAGATATGAGAATGTAAAAACTCGGCAACTGTAGGAGCATCATCTTTCCTAGTTGGCACTACCTCTACCCATCAAAAAACATAATCTACTGCAAGCAATATGTATGAAAACCCAAAAGAGGGAGGAAAGGGACCTATAAAGTCCATGCCCCATACATCAAATATTTTACAAAAATGCATAGGTCTCAGAGGCATCTCATGCTTCCTACCCAAACGCTCAAACCTTTGACACTTATCACAAGACTTGCAGAAAGAATAAGCATCCTTAAATAGAGAAAGGCAGTAAAAACCACATTCTAAACCCTCCCAGCAATCTTATTAGCACTAAAATGTCCCCCACAAGATAAAGAATGTGCAAAGGTAAGGATAGAGTGTATCTCATTGTTCAGAACACAATGCCTAGTGATCTGGTCGTTGCATTGCTTCCATAAAATTGGACCATCACATATATAATATCTTGCCTCCCTCTTCAGCTTATCTATATTAAATTTAGACATAGGAGGAGACACAAGGTTAGTGACAATATAATTAACTATATTAGAGTACCAAGGCTCATGAATAACCAAGGAAAAAAGTGCAGAATCAGGAATGAGTTAATAACAAGACCAGAAGAGTCAACTCCCTGTGTGCCTTCAGGCAACTGGCTAAGTTTGTCCACTACATGATTCTCTACTCCAGCTCTATCTCTAATCTCAATATCAAACTCTTGTAGCAACAAAGCCCATCTCAGAAATCTAGGTTTAGACTGAGGCTTCTTAAATATATAACAAACAACAGCATGATCTGAAAAGAAAACCACTCGAGAGTTTATCAGATACTATCTAAACTTATCCAGAGCAAAAATAATAGCAAATAGTTCTTTCTCTCTAGTGGTGTAATTGACTTGAGCTTGATCAAGTATCTTGGAGGCATATGCTATGACTTTATACTATCTCTCCTTCCTTTGTCCAAGTATGGCACCTATTGCAAACTTAGAAGCATCACAAGCTAATTCAAAATTTGAATTCCAGTTAAGTGTAGTAAGAATAGGAGGTGAAACTTGCATAGATTTCAAAGTGTTAGAAGCATGACTACACTTGTCATCAAATTTAAAGTCAACATCATTTTTTAACAAGATAGAAAGAGGCAAGGAAACTTTACTAAAGTCCTTAATAAAACGCTAATAAAAACCTGCATACCCTAAGAAAGACCTCAAGTCCTTTAAACAAGTGGGATAAGAAAGGGATGAAATAACTTCAATTTTAGCTCTATCAACCTCAATCCCTGTTTGGGAGATAAGATGACTTAAGCCTATCCCTCTATCAACCATGAAATGACACTTTTCAAAATTTAAAATCAAATTCTTTTCGATACACCTCTCAAGAGCCACTCTAAGCTATCCAAGCATTCATCAAAATTCTCACCATAAGCAGTGAAGTAATCCATAAAAGCTTCCATGTTTTACTCTAGAAGATCACTACATATTGCCATCATGCACCTTTGAAAAGTGCTTGGAGCGTTACACAACCCAAATGGCATTCTTCAATAAGCAAAGGTACCAAAAGGGCATGTAAAAGTAGTCTAATCCTAATCTTCAGGAGCAATAGGTACTTGAAAGTAGCCAGAAAAATGATCCAGAAAACAATAATGAGACTTTCCGGAAATTCTCTCCAATATTTGATCTATAAAAGGTAATGGAAAATGGTCCTTTCTTTTGGCATTATTCAACTTCCTATAATCTATACACATTCTCCAAGCATTTTGAACCCTAGTTGGAATCAGCTCATCATTCTCATTTTCACCACTTTGATACCGCTCTTCTTTGGTACTACTTGTACCGGACTTACCCACCCACTATCTGATATGGGGAATATGATCCTAGCACTCAACAGTTTAGAAACTTCCTTCTTAACCACATCCAAAATAAGAGGATTCAATCTCCACTGTGGTTGTCTAACTGGCTTGAACCTTTCATTCAAAAGGATCATGTGTGTGCAAACTGAGGGATCAATCCCTGGTATGTCCCCTAAAGACCATCCTATTGTCTCTTTATGACTCTTCAACACAGAAATTAATTGTTCTTTAAAATTACTTAAAGAACTAGAAATAATAACAGTCAATATAGAGTCAGTTGCAACAAGAAAGACATATTTCAAGTTGGAGGAAATGGGTTGAAAGTCTAAATTAAGAGGTTGCACAACAAAAGGAACTAGTTCTTTTGTGTTAAGTGCATTTAATGCAAGTGGCACGTCCATGTGGCTTGGGGAAGGAGATATAAGCTTAGCATTGTTTGTATGTCCTCCCCTTCCCAACTCAGTACCACTCTTAGATAACCTACAAAAAGGAGGATTGATATCAATTTTAGTAATAAAAGAATTAAATGAATCACAAGGAAGAGTGGGATTAGCAGTGATTGAGTCAGTAGTAGGCTTGTTGCTAGCCTCTTTTAATGTTCCAATGCTACTTAAAGAAGCTATGGGTGTAACTTGTATAATAGCTCCTTTATCATCAATACCTGCAAAATTAACAAACTTATCATTTTCAAGGTTATCATCAGGTGTAATAGTCAAATTAGGATCATAATTAAGACAAGATGATGCATCAAAATCATGAAAGATGGAAAGGAGAAGATTAACTTCTAAACAATTAACGAACACCACATCATCATAACATAAGCAAAAAGAAGAAGAATGAGGGGTAGATAAATAAGTGAATGCATTATCATGCTTAACAATCTCAGATTCATGCGAATCATCAACATCATTAACAACACAATCAATCAAACTAACACCTAAGTAGAAACAATCTACATAACCTTGAGTCATAGCATCATAAATATTGAAGGTAATCTCTTGGTCCCTAAAGCCCATGGTGATGACCCTATCTTTCACATTAATTATGGTTTGGTTGTTCTACAGAAAGGTCTTCCTAGAATCAAAGTGTTATCAGCTTTAATCTCATTAGCATGTCTAACACAGAAATTCGCAGGGAACACAAGACCTTTTACTTGCACAAGAACATCCTCAAGAAAGCCTTCAAAGCATCTCATAGTCCTATCAGTTAGACCTACCACAACCCTGGTGTCTTTTAAGGCACTAATACCTAAACTCTCATAAATCTGTAGGCATACCATTTATGGTTTACTTAAGTCTAGTAAAGCATGTGAAATGTTTGTTTTTCCTATGGTATAGGAAAGTGTAGGAACCCGAGTCTTTACACTTAATATGTAACTGTGGCTTAAAGATAGCATTAACACTAGACCCCAGTTGGATTCTCTCACTAGACCTATACTATTGAGATAATATTTTGATGATGACAAATATGTTTTTGCAGAGATTATGAGTTAGTTTTTCAAAATATACTATTTTTCACAACACCTTCAATAACACTCGTGTATTAGTGAAAGTGTTAACAACACTTGAGTATTAAGTTTCAGTACTCGAGCGTTGTTGAACATAATCAGTTTCCAAAATTCAACACTTTCAATGGAACTCGAGTATTGGTGAAAGTGTTGACATTACTTGAGTATTAAGTTTCAATACTCGAGTATCGTTGAACAAAATCATTTTCCAAAACTTAACACTTTCAATGGAACTCGAGTATTGGTAAAAGTGTTGACAACACTCGAGTATTGTTCAACAAAATCATTTTTCAAAACTCAACACTTTCAACGGAACTCAAGTATTAGTGAAAGTATTGACAACACTCGAGTATTAAGTTTTAATACCCGAGTATCGTGAGGTAAAACTAATTTCAAAACATAACACTTTCGAGAACACTCAAGTACTTGTGAAAGTACTGTCAATACTTGAGTACTAGACAACCATACTCGAGTATCAAGCTACCAAAATATTTTTGAACTTCAAAACTTTCATAAGAAACTCGAGTTCTCATAAGAGTATTGATACTACTCGAGTATTGTGTGACAATACTCAAGTATTGAGTTGAAAGTTTTTCTTTTTAACTTAATACTTCCAACATTACTTGAGAATCAAATAAAGTCTTTGTGCCAATACCTCCACACTTGAGTATGACTTTACAAAACTCGAATATCGAGAATGTTTGAAGAAATCCTTTGAAGCATAGCCTATCACAACTCGAGTAATATTTCAAGCACTAGAAGTATTGATAACACTTTTAAGGCTACTCAAGTATTCTTAACAGTGCAATCTCCAAAATGCTTTACAATAACTTAAGTACTCTCTTTTAAACTCAAAGTAGTACCAGCACTTCTTTAGTTTTTTCTTAACTCTTGAATATCAACAAAAGTGTTTATATATTTCATAACAATACGTCTTTCAAAACTCGAGTATTCCTTTCAAGTGTTGTGAACACTCGAGTATCCTCAATATAACTCAAGTACTTTAACATAACAGTGAGAAAAGGATAAGTCACTTTGCCAACAACACTCGAGTATTGAAAATCATACTTGAGCACTCCTTTTACGGATAGTATATTTAATTGTCAAAAATTCATCTTTATTCACAATCTTTCCTCTTTTATGCTTCATTTATTTTGAATTCATTCTGCACACATAAATGCTCACTTTTCCTACTTAACAATAGGGAATGGGTCTTCTGATTACTTCACTGGAATGCACTCAACGGACAAAAACTTAGAAGCCATACCATGTCTCAGAAGCATTCAATGCACAATGTTGAACAATGAAGCTAAGATTAATGTAAACAAAACTCTTTCTAATGGGCATTTATTGCTACTCAACTATAAATAAAAGAACATTCCAGATGAGAAGACAGAGAACACACCTACTAAGAAATTACATTTAGTGCGCATTCATCTTCTTCCTCTACTTTACTTTCTCCGTCATTAATACTTCAGTGTTTAGCATGTAATTCTCTTGAGAGAATATTTTTATTCAAGTCTGTGATTCTACAAGTGTAACTCAATAATTGAAAGTCTTGAGTGGGTTAGTAAAATCACGGAGAAAAAGGGGGAGTGTCCCTTTATTTCACTGAGTTAAAGGGGGGAGAATGTCATCTTCTGACTGTAAAGAAGCTGCACATTGATATTAGTGAATTGGAAAGCTCAAAGGAATCTGAGGACTAGACGTAGGTCAGGAGGACCGAACCAGTATAAATCTCTATGTCTATAGTTCTCAACTCTCTTATTTAATTATGAAGTTGCGTTAAAATTTTTATTAGACCAATTCACCCCCTCTTGGTCAAATCCTATTCTAACATATACTTTTTCTTGTTTGTACACAGATCTTTCAGAAACTTAGCACACTTAGGCATCTTTTTAATCAAAACAAGTAATGGAACATTAACCTCAAGTTTACTAAACATTTCAAAAAGCTCATCACTATCTTTCTTTTCATCAACTTTCTTGCTCATGAAATAGGAATGAGGAAAAGGCAAGTCAGAAATGCTTACCTCATCACCTTTGGAAGGTGATCATTTCTTCATTGGCCCTTGCTTAGCAGCTTCAAACCCTCCTTTCTCTTGAGCTAACAATTGCTTACGAGATAGATCTAGGATCTTCTTCTTTTTAACACTTTTGGATTGAATGGAGGTCTCTTGAGTGGCATTGGAAATGTCTTGAGTGATTATATAAGGAGGAGACTCAACTTCTATCTCTTCATCAACCAATTCTTCATCCTCATTATTATCTTTGAATTGCACTTTTTCAGCACCAATTTCCTTACCCCTTCTTAATGTAATTGCATTCAAAGATTTAAGATTTATCACCGTGTTAGAAGGCAATGAACCACTAGCCTTAGCTTGTTGTTCACTCATTCCATTTGACAACTTAGTGATGTAAGAAGTCAAATTAGAGGTTTTGGTTTCCCATTGCTCCATCCTATTCTCTCGAGCTGCAAATCTAGCTTTAGATTTAGCTTCAAACTTAGAGATATGCTTAGTCATTGCTTCAATTATAATCTCACTAGCCCTTTCTACTCTTTGATCTTGTCTAACTTCCTTTAAAGATTTTTGAAGCTTAAGATTAGAAGGAACTAGAGTTTTAGATCTATTCCTTCTTGACATAAACAATCAACCAATCAATGTATGAAAGAATGCAAGGAGATGCACAAGAATGTTTAAAACCAATCAAGAAAAATCCAAGAAAATGCAAGAGGTAAATGAAAATGAAAATGAGATATGTGATGAAATGCAAATGTCTAAATCTATATGCAAAACAAAGTAAATAAAGATACTTAGAATAATTTTTTTTGAATCTTTTTTAAAAAAAATGAAAAAAAAAGGCTATGAAAAACCAAAAACAAATGCAAACTACTTTAAAAAAAATACAAAAACTAACAAAAAAATTAAAATGAAAATAAAAGACTCAACAAATGAACCCCAATCAAGGTTACTTAACACTTAACTACTAGGGAACCAATTCCTTGGCTCCCTAGCAACGGCACCACTTGAAGGACGTACCGTTAGTTAGGTCCACTTCAAAAATTAACCGAATTAATGTAATATAGTCACCATCCGGGGTCATATTCACTTTGAGGAATCTAGTAAGTAAATGAAATTAAATCCTAGTAAGTAAATGCAAGCAACTTAAACTAAAAATTAATTTGAGAAATTGCTAACTAAATATTATGAATTAAACTAAAATTAAATACTTCTTTTTGATATTTTTATATGAAATTGCTGAAAATGAATGATGGTAAATAAAAATAAAAATGATACGCACGAATAAACAATAATAGCAACAAATCTTCCAACTCAACAACACATGTAATCCTCACTTCAATAGATACGTGAGTTAAAATAATGAATTAAGAATTATAATTAAGCTTTAATCCAACAACTGAGCCACCTTGAATTGTCACAAAATGTTTTCCAAAATTTTAACTTACTAACTACAACCAAAATAGCAAAATGGAATTAAGGGTGATAAAAACCAATTTTTAATTGTAACAACTCTTAAATTCAAAATAACATAATTAAAGTTATCAAGAGACAATATGATCTAAGATTCCAAGCCACTTTAGAAAATCACAATATACTAACTCCAAAATCAATACAAATATCAAACCACAACATTATAATTGAATTTAAAGCTACAATTAGTCCAATATCAAGTGCTAAACAATAATTCATTTATAATAATCTCCAAAATATAATCAAATTAAACAATAAAATTGTTCCAATAATCAGAAAAACTATCCTAAGACCTAGGAATTGTTAAACAATTATTGGACAAGAAATAAAATATCTAAAACTCCCCTTTGACTCAAGCTCCTGCCATTGTTGTTGAATTGGAGAATTATAGAGTACTAGCCAAGATTTTCCATGAAGAATTCCAACATCAACATTATACTACAAACTGATAGAAGAATGGAGGAAGAATGAGGAATGGAAGAAAAATTAGGAGTGGAGGAATAATGGAGGACATGTGGGGGAAGAAGATAAGTTTAGGGATGGAGGAATGGAGGAATGATGAAAAGTGGATGAAGAAAGGGGTTTGGAGGTGTGTGTGGCATTGGTTAAAGAATGCTCCAAGGTCTCACGGCTGCTGAATCTCTAATCCCTAAAAAAAACTAATGCAGATATAAAAACAAAGTGCTGTACACTTTGGTCCTTGAAGGCATTTATGAATCCCAGATCCTTTTCTATCATTATGAAAATTTGGATTTGCAGTGGTTCTGGTCCTTCATTGACATTTCGAAATTCGGATTTGTATTTTCCAGACTTGAATTTATCTTTTAGTTTCAATTTGTTCTAAGGGTACCTACAATGAAAATTAACATTGAGCAGCATCAAATGTTCTAAAAATCAATTAATTAATAAAATGATAAAAAATTATGACTATTTTACCCTTAATTAGCTCTATTTTCATATAATTGCCTTTAATCATAATTAATGCAATTAAACTCAATAAAGGTCCAACAATAGCACTAAAAATCCCCTAAAATGCTACAAATTGACTTGATAAAATATGATTAGATCAATGGGGGAGAAGCATGTTCAATTAATTTTTAAGCTTATGGATTTAAGAGTGCAAAGTTAGCGTTAAAGAGTACTAGTAAAGGTAGTTATGAAGACGTAATGGGTTCAATGGTTCTAATTAGTTTAATAACTTATATGCGATGTTTATTTAGGGCCATTAGACATTATGGAAGTGAAATTGAAGCTTAGACAATGAAACTCATAGTATGAAAAAAAAAATAGAAACAAAGAAAGCAAGAGGAAAATAATAAAGTTCCAATGTAGCAAACTTTACCCTACTCTTTATGGTTGGTTGTACTTGCATAAATTGACATGTTTGCATGTTTTTTTGTTATGCAAAATCATGCATGTGTGTGTGTATGATTATATGTGACACATGTCTCACCTTCCTTACTTATTTTTAGTATACCCTAAAGACCTTAACCATTTGAAACTTGAATTAGTTATCCAAGTGAAATTCAAAATTTCTCATCCTGAATAATACTTGAAAATTTTGGCCAACTTTAAAAATCATAACTAATTCTAGAAAAATCGAAATCAAATTATTCAAGTCTCTAATTAAAGCTTATTCAATTCCTTATAGGGAAAAAAAATACTCATTTAACCAATTACTTACTCAATCAAATACAATTTATTGTGTGAACATTATCTGTTAATTTGGTCATTTTTTCAATTTTCTTTATTTTTTCCTTAACTTTAGAAAACCATAATTTCTGCATATACATCGAAATTTAACAAAAAGTAACTCATTTTAAAGCTTGAAATGTGTAGTATTTTTCTGAAAATTTCAAGTCATTTGGATTTGGATTACCCTGTTTCCTTATTACCTCAAGTTAAGCCTTTAAAAAAGGGTGTTGGACCTTTTTTCTTAATTTTGACATGCTCAACTCTTCTCTTTTTATGCACTTCATATCATAACATCATTAACTAACATTCTTGGCATGTGTATACAACACATATCACATACTTTATATTGTAGGAGTTTAGTATATATTTATCCAAATTTATCATAAACAACATGAAGTGACATGCTTCAACATGTATAAGTTTCCACAAGATTTGGAAGCCACCAACCTAATCTTGCACCTCCTTTCCTTTACCCTTTGAACTTTGGCCTAGTGTTGGTCAAATAACGCTAGCTAACATATCAATTGCATTATTATCAATATGTAACATTAACATGTTATGAAAACATTAACAAAACGTTACTTCCTCACATTAACTTTCAATGCATAAGGCTAAGCACATGAAATTTTGCTTAGCTACAACCATGCACAAGAAAGATTTACATGTCATAAGGTTACAACGCACATCAATAATGGCCAAACAACATACACAATAATCAAATGTAATGTAAATGTAAAAGTTAGATGATTTGCTACCTTGATTAGTTTGTCTTTCCACTTGACTCAAATGGCTTCCCTTTTCCACTTGACAACTTTCCTTACACATTGTCACTCCTACACATTACATGATGCATTTGGTATCAATAATAAACCATTACTAATGCATTATAACATCATCCAAAGCATAATACTCAGTCTTGATAACTTAGATTTTCTAACTTTTTAACTTTGCCAAAATTGGTTCCAATGCTTCCAAAATTATTTTATCACTTCTACCCTATTACAATTTTGCCTTCTAAATCCCTTGGAAGCATCAAAATTGACAAAATCACACTCCTCGATGCAAAATCCCTGTAGGTTGAAAAGTGATAGAAAAATTCCAACAATATGATTTTTCAACTTCTACCTCTATATACATGCATAATCAGCTTCCTAAACCATTTTCCCATTGATTATTTGACATAAAAACATTCTTCATCATGCATACACAGATTCTACCAGTAGTCATAAACAATGATTTCATACCAAAATTTCCATTCAAGCTCAAATCAATTCAAACCAACCATCAACATGCTTCAAATCATGCATAGAGTTGATTTCTAATATCAATTTCAACTAAATCCCACTCCTCTTCATTTTCTCTCTAAAAACATAAACTTCCAACAGCAAAAATAAATCCATAGGATTGAAGAGGAAGGCTAATAATCATAGAATGGAGGAGATTTCATGCTTAAATCACCACGTACCTTGATTTCTTGGTGATTTTGGCTCTCTTATGCCTCCTTCTCTTTTCACCACTTCCTTTCTCTCCTTCTCCCTAATGTGCAGATTTTGGGGCTTAGAAAACTTAATAAAAATCTGCACATGAGAATTAGTGTGTGGGACCCTCTTTTTATTGATAAAACAACTTTATACTGATATAATCTACCACTTTATATTGAGATCTCTTCTTGCTTTTCCTCTTTACATAAGAAGAGCACAAGTGGCATTACATATACCCCACAATCTACTTTAGGAGATAGAAGTTGCTTTATGCTTACTTTATCCGATTATTTCCTACCGGAAATACTTTTCAGGAATCCCCTTATCACTTGATTGATTTAAGGTTATTGAAAAGTCCCAAAATTCATTTGGTACTCTCATAATTTCTCTTTCCACAAATTGCTTTCTAAAATGCATTTAGTTAATTTTTAAAGAAAATCCTAAACAGTTTCTAACTTTATCTTGGAATCAATTTTATAAATTTTTACAATTCCTAAGCTATTTTTTCTTACTTTGAAATTAGATACTTGAGGCCTCTGGATATTTGAAATAATTATATTTAACTAATTATTTATTAAATAGCCAAATATTAAATAACCTTCAAAATTCATGTAAAGGGTATGTTTGTCATTTTAACTTTAACCAGTCCTCAATTACTTATCAATGAATTTTTTTCTATCTTTTTGTGCATGGGGTCATTTTTTAATATTTTGGTCAAAATTACCAAAATACCCTTTGACTTTTCTAAAATTACCAAAATGCCATTACTTTTCAAAAATGACAGTTTGGTCCCAAATTTTCGAAATAGCACCTTAGTCCCTATTTTCCAAAATAACACTTTTGTCTATAAATTTTCAAATGACACTTTGATCCTTACTTTCCTACCTTCTACAAATTAACTTTTTTACCCATTTCTTTTCAATTTCCAGACCTTGAATTCACACGTAACTATTCATTTAACCTTTATTTCCGATTACAGAAAATGGTGTGTTACTGCAACACATGTGAGAAGGACGTGAGATGATTCATGTACCACTGTAGATCATGTGGGTTTGATCTTCACCGTGCTATGTGAAGCCGACAATGAAGAAATCAAGTTGTTTCTATAAAGGAAGGTGAGATCGGCGTGCCATTAGTGATTGCGAAAAGGATGAAGCTGGAGTTACGTGTTGAATTGCAAGAGTACAATTGCACATGGCTTGTGTAAGGGAGATGCTGGTGGAGAGTTGGTATGAGATATTCAGGGAGAGCAATAAGGGGAAGGGGTTGAGGATGATGAGGATTAGAGGGCTTTGGGGGGGGGAGATGGTGGTGATGAGGTCTGGCCAAGTGAATGGAGTCGAGTTGGCAAAGGTGATGGAGTTGGGAGAAGGGGGGAGAGAGAGGATGAAGAAGGTGGGGGAGCGTTTGTTTTAAAATAATCATTTAAAAATTGTAGCATTGGCCCACAAAAACAAAAAGTAAATGGACATTTGTACTATGCAACGTATGTGGCATTTTTGCCCTTATTTAGAGAAGTTCATGGGCATTTTTGTGCCCGAATAATATTTATGGTGACAATAGCTCTTTCTGAAAAAGATAAAAGGAATTTTTGCTCATTTACCCTTCAATGTATTTATTGTTATCGTCATTGTGTTCTTCGTCTCGGTGAAGGCTTGATTTGCCTTGGCAAATGTATGTAACCTTGGATTTTGTTTAAGTAAGTTATGGTGTTTAGAGTAAGGTTGTTGCAATTTATATACATTTACAAAATAGAGGGAAGATCCCTGTAACTTGTGCAATACAAAGATGTGGTTAATGTATTTTTACTCTTAAGTAATTCCTAGGACACGACATAACATATGTAAACGTGAAGGTAAAATATGATGTGCCTATACAAACATATACAACAATGTTCATACTCTTACAACTTCCCTACAAACCTACTCAAATCTCACCTAAAAAATTGATAATATAACAACCATGAGGTCTAAGGGTCTCAGTAAGCAAAGTTATTGAGACTTGTACATACTAACTAAGATCAATATCAGTTCAAAAATCAAGTTCAACTAGTAATAATTAATTTATATTGGTCTTAAAAGCATTCACAAATTAGTTCTTGATCATGTTACCAAAAACCCTTTTCAAACAAGCTTCTAAAATGATTGAAGATCACAATCTATTTCACAAATATTATTCACAATAAATTTTTTAAAACATATAATAACCTTTTATCCATGCAAAATATTTTTCTAAAACTCTATCATATACCAATCATAAATCACATAGGTAGCATGTCAAGCAAATGATTAATGCACAGGCCATCCTTATTACCACTACAAAAATAAAACAAAGAAAAGATTTTTAGCAATAAGTTTTAGGAGGCCTTTCAGCAGTGACAATTGTCTGCCGCAGCTGAAGGCTACTTTCAGTGGCGACTTTTTTAGTCACCATTGAAGGAAAGAATTTTAATATTTATTTTATTTGTAAATTTATTTATTAAAAAAATATCTTTAAAAAATAAAAATTATGAAATTAATAATTATATAAGTTTATAAAAATTATTATTCAACCAATAATATGCTATATATAAAATAAAATGCAAATATATAAAATAATAAACACATGCATTAAAATTATCATCTAATTCACTTTTAGTTTCTAATAATATTAGATATTGTATATATAGATATATGTACAAATAATATATACATAAATGTGTGCGTGTATAAATGTCTATAATTTATTACGTAGTAAAATATTATATATATATATATCTAAATATGAGTTTAAAGTATGTAAAGTCATTGTAACTCAACTGGCAAAGGTTCATGCTCGTGCTCAAGGGATTGGAGGTACAATTCCTAGAGAAGGCAAACATTTATATTTATTAGTTGGCAACATGTGGTATAGGTGAGGTGGCATATATGTGGCGACACCTGGTGTACAGGGAATGGTGATGACGTCGTAGTTATCGGTGACATGGTACCGCCCGGTGATGATGTAGCATTCACCGGAGTAAATTATTATTTTTTTTTAATAATTGTAAAAGTATCAGCGGAAAGAACCCTTTGGTGGCGACTTATTTTTGTCGCCGCCGAAACTTTCAAAGACAGTATCTTCATAGCGACTCAATAGTGATTTTTATACTTTCAGCGACGACTTTTGTAACCAATGAAAGTCAATTTTTTTTATAGTGTACATTTGACTGGAGTCAAAGCTACAAAACGGTTTATCTGTTTTATTGGATCACACAATTTTCTAAATCATGAAGCATCACCTGGCCATCGTCCCTAGCTCATCATGCTGGACTATGTTTTCCTTCCTTTTGACGAAAATAAGGTTTGTAATTTCATGTCAAAGGAAAACATTGTAGACGGGACCATGAGAATCGCCACTCACTGTGCACTAAGCAATGGTATATTGCATGGTATTTACTTACACAAAACCTCCCATCACAATTCCATAACCAACCATGTATATCAAAGACAAGCAACCACAATTATGGCATGCATATCCAAGTTCAAATCACGTACCTATGGTTCCAACACAATATTAACATTTAACCTATGCTTTTTAATTATTGTCGAAATACTAAAAATACTTCAGTTCTAGTATCCACATCACAACATGTTCATAGAAAAACATTTATCTTCCAAATCATATAACACTATTTACGACTAACAAGATTTCCAACACAGCACACAAGCAAACTACAGTTTTCAATATATATTGGCGAGTTTCAATACACCTAAGCCTGCTTGAAAAGTTTCAAAGTATGTTCTAGCAACTTCCAATCAAAATCTACAGTTCAAGATCAAGCCCCGAATGAGCACAGCAAGTTTCCAAAGCAGCTTTATACATGATCTATTTATATTTGATAGTCAAAATAACCAATATTACCTCTACTTCAAGCTTCTTATTACCAACTGAATGCATGCAATTTGTCAACACAAAACAATTTATGTTCAATTAGCATAATTATTATACAATCTCTTATTAATCAAATTGCTAACAAACAATAAATTTGACTACATAGACTTAAAATCATCAATTTTAATGTCCAATTTTCTATTCCAATATCAAATCACATTTTTTCTAAATTTTAATAACTCATTTGAATCAACAATTAACCCACAGGTATTCAAATTAATCAAAGTCTCCAATTTGTTTAATATAGGGTTCCAACAAATATGCCTATTTTCAATTTGCAAGCTTTAACAATAATTTAAATCGCTTAAACTTCAATTTTATCTCCAATAAACATAATCCTATCATTAAACTCAAGTTTAATCAGTAAAATTATCATATTTAATCATAATCCTCCTCTAACATTCAAATCCTAACTCTAAAACTCCATATGATATGATGGAAAAATTATAAACTAATTAAATGTAAGTATTTACTTACCTCTGCAATCCTATAGTTTACATTCGTTGAAAATCCATACTAGCTCTGAGTCCTAATTTTTAAACTTGATTCACTTCCGACAAAATTTATACTACTAAATTGCTTTCATTGATTAAAAAAATTATTGAAATAAGTATTATTGTTGGAAAATTATGTGAGGACAAACTGGAGTTTAAAACTATCTCAAACATTTATTAATGGAGGACTCCTGGGCATGGGTCTTGAACATCTGAATTGTAATGTAATGGGCCCAGGCCGATTACCTGATTTATCTTTTGTTTATTCTCTTTTTTTTATATAAAAAAATAAATTCTAATTTAATTTATCAATTTTATATTTCATTATAAATGCTTATCTCAAATCCATTTATATAATTCCCTATAATTCGCCATAATTTTCTGAAAACTAAACCCCCCAATGATTGAACTCTAACTGTTTCTTTTTCTCACATATAATTTCTATAATTTTTACATAATTATAATCTCTCAAGTGAAATTTTTTATTTCTATTTAATCTCATTAAGGTAAGTTTTCCACACTCAAAAAATTATTCCGTAATTTTTAATTACCATAAAATAATTTCATTAAATTCACCTTAATATTAATATATATATTACTTCTAATTTTCAATCACATTCCATTGTTTTTCTCAATCCCACGTTTGTAGCCCTCAAATAATATATTTGACCCATCACTTAATAATCACATCCTAATACTACTTAAAATGTTAAAAATTGGGATGTTATACTAATCCTTAAGACTTCATTGTAATTAAACCATTTCCGGATTCTGGTTTTAGATTAACATATCTCAGAGAATTGAAATTTTTCTGTCATTTTCCCTCATTATAGTTTGGTTGTAAAGTTAATTCTCTCAAGATAACATGCGAGGTATAAATAGTAGGCGTAAGTCGTTAAGGGTCATGATTTGAGGGAGAAGGAATAATATAGAAGGGGTGCGTGTGCGTGTGGGTGCGTGTGTGCGTGTGTGGGGGGGGGGGTGAATGAGAGAGAGAGAGAGAGAGAGAGAGAGAGAGAGGTTGTCAGAAGGCGGGCGCAACAATTGAGAACCAGATTCCACAAACAGAATAAGTGCAGAGGGATGTGCATTGGGCCTCTTCCACATACTCCAAAGTCCACACCTTGCTCCTTTTCTGCTCCCTTCTTCTTTTCCCCGCCTTTTAACAACTCTGCCTTCTCGTGAACCCCTCGTCTCCCTCATTTCCCTTAGCTACACAGCAGCTTCAGTCCAGTGAGGTCCCCAGGTTTATTAGAGTTTTGGTATGTCATGAGACTAGCTTTTTTTTTAATTACCAAACATAGATATCCTTCTACTTAATCTAATCATATTTAAAACAATTTTTATTATTAATAGTTGATATATCTTTCAACAGGAATTCAATCCTTAATTTATCATATTACGAAAAACTAATTCTTTTAACTAAATTTAACTCAGGTTGGTTTATAATACTTATTGTGTCTGTTCATGGGAATATTTATAAATATTCACCAATCAAATCTGTTTCGCTTTCTACTGTTCCTCCTTCCCAAATCTTCAAAACATGAATCAATATTTGCTATTAAAATAATAACGACTTTTTATTAGAGTACCTTATAACATTTTAAAATAATTTCTTTCTCTTAATAATTTTGTAAATTAATGATATAATAAAAACTCTCATATGAGTGAAAGATCATAAGATGAATCTCACCATTATTTACTCTTCTAAATCACCAAAAAAAAAATCTCTCCCCCTCACAAATATGCTTATTTATATTTATAAAATTTATCAGAAGTTATACTATTCAATGAAACTAGAAAGTCTTGTTTCAAAATTTCATCATTGACTTATTTATGATGTTTTTGAAAAAGGAAGTGACAATTAACATCATTCATATACTAGAGAATCAAAATTAAATTCTAATTAAAGGAAATAATATCAAATAAGTCATAAAAACTTATCATTGACTCCCAAGAACATATCAATAATAAGTAGAAGTGACTGTTAACAAATATATTATTTTTGTTGGTAATTATCTTCTTTAATTGTTTGGGATTTTTTTTTTTTGCCAGTACAATTGTTTGGGATCTAATTGTATTACAAGGTCAAGTCCCGTCATTTTTTTATAGCGGAAAGAACGGCGATGGTTTTTTAAATTAAAGTCTACATAGAAACTTAGAAAGCATAATGGATATCCTAAAATTTATTTTTTATATATTAATATAATTTATTTATTGAGAAAATAAAGAAAGAAAGTGATTATTAACAACTTTGTTAACTTCATTTAAAAGGGAAAAAAAACTGAGGCCTCCGGCATTCTTTTCGGGTACAGCGAATGATGCAGTTCTCTCACTCCTCCAGCTGATTGGTGGTTTGAACGCTCCTTAGCCGCGCGTGCCGTGTCTAAGCATGTAGCTCACAGTTTGCGGGCCCACCATCCATTTGGCTGGCTGTACGCGCCTATTCAGGAGCGTGACTCACCACCGTCACCTCTTATATCTATGTAATTCCAAGTTTGAAGCCTCCTCTTTTCCCCTCGCAAGTCATAACCCCGGCCAAAACCCAGTTCTTAGTAGTATAGCACCAAGTAATTATGACGGCTCCCAATATGGAGACGATCACGGCCTCGTTGGAGCGCTGTTCATTAAACAACCACCACACCAGTCCAGGTTCCATCTCCGACGCCGTCAGCACTGACACTTCCTCCACCTCTCACGGCGCCGCCTCGGCCGCCGCCGCCACCACCTTAGACCTCAACTCCCACATCTCCCTCCCCTACCACTGGGAACAATGCCTCGATTTGAAGGTCTCTCTCTTCACCTCTCTTTCCTCTCCTCTCCTTCCTGCCCTAATTTACTTTGATTTCTTCAATCTTACACTCTGTTTGTAACTTTCTTTGATTTGATTTGATTTCAGACCGGAGAGATATATTATATAAACTGGAGCAACGGGATGAAGGCGAGAGAGGACCCTAGAAGGATAGGAGAAGAGTACAGTGGTGGTGGGGAATACTGCTACTCCGAAGATGAAAGCTGCTGCGACAGTGAAGAATCGTCGTCGGAGTCGTGTCCGTCGTCGTCGAGAGAGCATACCAGTCCGGCGGCGGTGGAGAAGCAGAATAACGTACTGGTGGTCGCCGGATGCAAGAGCTGTCTCATGTATTTCATGGTTCCCAAACAGGTCGAAGAATGCCCCAAATGTAGTGGTCAACTTCTTCACTTCGATCGATCCGATAATGCCTCTCCTTCTCCATGATTAAAAACCAAACAATTTCCTCTATTTTTTCTCATCTTATTTTCCCTTTTGATTCTCTGTACCACTCCTTTCTTTCTCTTCTGTTCACTGTGCAAACTAAATTTTCTCCTTCCAAAGTTTTTCTTCTTCGCGACCCAGATCGCTCGATCCTCTTTATATTTGAGATTTGCAAAGATGGCCGTGCGGATTCAGGAGTAGGAAGAACGAAATGAGGGGTTTTCTTGCCCTTTTCTTCTCTCTTTCTATTACCTTTTTTCTTTCTTGTTTATTAATGGATTAATGCAATGTTTATGGACTCGTTAACTCTTATGTTATTTTTTGATATTCGCGATTAAATGAATAAAGCCGGCATATATTCGGTCAAGTTCTACGGAGCTGGCACTGAGGTCAGTTTTACCAGAAGGAAAGAATAATGTTGGTAATGATTGCGACGTGAAGCATTCATCTTTCTTTTCATCCATTATTTTCTGTTTTTATTAAAGAAGAAAAAAAGAAAAGAAGCGATAGAATCCAGAGTTTACTTGTCTTTTACCTCTGTTGTTGCTCAGCTTCTAAATCATCTGCAAATGACTGGTAAATAATCTTCAAGCTCTGATCTTAAGGGGCAAACAGGAAATTAATGGTTGGTATGGTGTTTAAATTTTTTTTTCTTTCCAAAATTGACTCATAATTGATGGAGCAGATGATCTTACTAGCAACCACGATCTTGGCGCCGTGGAAATGGGGTTTGATTTTTAAAGAAGTGCCAATGACAAATAGGCACGTAAGAGCGTGGTGGGAGAAAAACTTAGAGTTTAGTCAACGGATACGAAAGGCGTGTTTTACAAAACAAAATGGTTGCTTACTAAGTGGGTGGCTCAATCATTAGGCTTTAGGAACTATAACTACTGGTTGTTTCTAAAAAGCTAGATTAGCTATTCAACTCCTCCAATCATCAAGTGACACGTATCTCCCCTATTTCAAGTCAACCATATACCTTTTTTTTCTTTTTTTTTTATTAATCACTGAATCCTTAAAAAAAATGGATCGGTTATTTTTCCAAGTAAATTCATGTATAAAACGGGGTAAAGTATCCTTCACTTCTGGCTGCCACCTGACTTTGGATTTCGTTGTTACTAATATTGAATTGGCTTTAACAATATGCATGTATGTACGTACATACATACCTATATTTGTAATTTCAAGTACGCTTGTATCCACTGTTAAACATCAACATCTCTTATAAGCAATTTTTAAACATTGATTTATCTTATTGTAAATAATTAACACATATTATTAGATCTAACTCTAATATTGTAACAATTTTTTTTTCCATCAATATTGATAATATATACAGACACGTCTATTACATATTAAATCTTGATTTTTGCATAACATTTTATATTTAAACATAATTATCTCAACGTAATTTTTTCTATTTTAAAAAATTCTTGATGTTATTTTATTTAAAAATAATTGAATTTATTTCACTCAACCTAACTCCAATTGATTTGCACAATATCTTTCTACTCACAGGATTTTTTTAGAAAAAAATATTTGCGTACGAAATTTAATCAAATACGCAATGGATTTGATAAAACAGTACTCATTGCCTTTAACGAAATGAAGCATTAATATTTGATATTATATTGGCTTATAAAATTATCACATTTGTGGTACTGAGCATTAGACCTTAGTTAACAATGTTCTCTGTCATGAAGAAAAATGTTATATCACATAAAAAAAAAATGAGGGATGGTTAATTCTCCCAGTACCAATTTCACCGTTTTGTTGGCAAAAAAAAATTACCATTTTATTCCTACGGTAATGAAGCCCACCAAAATCATTTATAAAAAGACACATGCATGAATAATATAGGCCCTGCTTGTTTTCTTATGTTGGAACAGTTTTCTGTTTTTCTAAAATAAAATTGCTTTGTTGTTAGTTTTTAATTAAGTATTTTGCAAAACAAAAAAAATATAAATTTGTTTTTAAAAAACAAAAAGCAAATTTCACGTGTTTTTGTTTTCTATTTTTTGTTTTGTTATTTTTACTAATTCTTCCTGTTACTCATGGATACACTTCTCACTTTGCCTCTTGCGCTCTCCTCTGCATTATCTCTCAGCCCTCCAACTTTCCATCCTACACCACTTCTCTCTCCCCTACGTCTCTAACTTTCTTTCAGTTCTCTTAGTTGATTTTAATAACACTTCTTCCAAACAAGTTTTTATATATTTTTTTTTTCAAATGAAATTCTTACAACAATTATCCAAACATTTTTTTTTTGTTTTTTGAAAAGCTTTTTTAAAGATAATTTTATAAAACTATTGTAAAAACAAAAAAAAAAACAAAACCAAGTACGCCCTTACTGTCAAAATTACTGTATTTTAAAAAATCACACAAAGTTGAATCTCACACACACACACACACACACACACATATGAATCGCTACATGTGGTAGTTGTTTCCAGCCTCGGATAGCTCACTTAAGACTTGAGAGATATCGTAGGTTTTGAAAAATGGAAAGGAAGGTTTGTAATTTGTCAACTAATTATAAAATAATTTTGGTTTCCAATAATCTGTTTGAAGGGGATATATTGTCTGGATATGATAACCAATAGAAGCATCCAAAGTAAGCGTATTTCCGTGACTGCATATATAATTAACGCTAGTTGCTTTCATTATTATTTTAATTTAAATATATTGCCAATGAAACTGATTAATTAATTATTCAATATATGGTTGGATCATGTTAACGAATTAAAGATTAAATAAGCGATTGACGTGCATGTATCAACCAACCACATTCATTTTTTTTATTTATTTTCCCATTCTTCGTTGACCTAATTAATTACCAAGTGCCAGAATCGGTTGCATGAGTAACTGCAGAGATGGTCATGTTATTGGAATATGTGTGTGTGTGTGTGTGTGTGTGTACTGAATTATTGGCACAGCATCTAACATCATATTGACGAGTTATATTCGAGTATTATTTTACAGTTCCAAACATAAGATTAGTATACCTCTTTCATATAATATCAAAAAAAAAAAAAATACCCCTTTTATTAGGTCTTTTGCATTTTTTTTCCAACTCTATCTCAAAATTGTGTGTAGTTTTTTATATTTATCATATCTTGTCTCTTTATATGAGTTTATAGGAACTTGATTTATAATTATTTGACATTGCTAACTAATTTAAATTCGAGATTGACGTCGAATATAAATAGGAAGTATATGAAATATATGTATTTAAATTACATATGAATAAATACTAACATTAAAAGAGAAATTAGAATTTTAGTGTAATGAAGGGTAAATTAATAAATGAGATTTACTCAAATATGATTTTTAATTAAAAATATATTTTACTAATCTTTTTTAGAAAATTCTTTAATGGCGTTAACGATTTAGACTAGAATACGTTTTCAAACTATGTGGGAGGTCTATGCAATTAAGGAAAAATATAAAGATAGTTAGAGTATGTTACTCTAATATTATGTATTTCAGCCCATCTTTTATTAAATTTTCTTCCTCCACGGTGTTGGCGATATTGTATCATCAATCCTACGATCAATATAGACATTAATATGTCGTTCAATCATTGCATCATATACACTTCATCTTAAAATATAATCTTAAAAATATTTGAAGAATTTTTCAATTTGTGGTAAAAAAAAAAGAATAGATTGCAGCGTTAATAAATTAATTATAACATTTAATATCTTCTGAAGAATGCATAATGCGTCGTCAGAACTCAGTTTTTTCATTACCCTGGTAATGATGAGTGAGACTATTTTTTATCTTTAATATAAGAATTTATTAACTTTTTTTAAAAGATTAAGAAGTTTAACATATTTATGTTTATCATTTTTTAAAGTTAATTTGCCTCATATACAATCTAATTATACACATAAATAAATAATTTCATGTAATTTGTATTAAGATCACTAAAAAGTATTATTTATACTTATAAATTTATAGTGTTCTTTGATATAAATATTATATTTTATATTTGATCACTAAGACGTGGTTCTCATCCATTTTATGGAATCTGAATATTGTTTATATATAGATTTTATATTTTATATAATAAAATTATGTACTACATCCTGGCTATAATTTAATTAAGAGTCGGTTGATTTTTTTGAGGAGATTAAGGAAGTTGAAGACATTACTTTTAAACTATTTATAATATTTATTATTTTTCTTCAAATTAATTTGATTAACTAATGATAAACGTAAATAAATATTTTTAAGTAATGTATTTAAATTCTTTAATCTCCTCAAAAAAGTTAATTGGTTCTGATATCAAGCATAGTAAGTGGTATATAATTTTATGGCTAGATTGAACCTCATTATTTGCATGGAGTTAAAGATCAGCGGGAGTTTTACACTTGTAATAAATAGCGCAATTTCTACATTCTTATATATATATATATATAGATACATTTCATAAATAGATACTAAAATCATTATCTCAGATGATTAGTTCTAACTCTGATCATTAATTAAACACAAATGATTAATTTGGAGAGATTAATGAAATTAAATAAATTATTTTAAAAATTTATATTTATCATTTTCTTCAAATTAATTTGCCTCACTTATAAATGGATATATAATATAATGATATACATGAGTGTTTCAGAGAGATGATGTGATATATGTTATAATTAAGTAATTTATTTAATTTATTGAACCTTTTCAACTTAATTAAATGGATATTATATTAAGAACTAGAAATAGTAATTATTTGCGAGTACCGATTAATATTGCAGTGCCATGTAGTAGCATCACTCAAAAGCCACTTTGATCCGTTTAACTTGTGGGTTATGAAGAGAACAAAGAAACCGGCAAAAACAAGGCCATGTATCCGCATGTGATTTATGAAGAATAAGAAAGCAAGAAACAATGACAGCAAAAGATCGATTCTGGAAAAAAAATTTCTTTTTGCTTTTCATTCAGGTGTCCCGTGGAAGAACAAAAAGAAGACAGTGAGCCCCCGGAAATGAACAGTGGTCGCTTAGAGCATTCATTATCAAAGTAGCAACCGGAAAGACTAATACATACACAAAGCCGTATGTTTGCGTGTGTAGATATGATTGTATATACATATATAGTTGCTGTACCACATGCCGATTTGGGCCTTTGCTGTGCCAATTTTTTGTACCAAAAAAAATTTCCAACTTTCTAAATGTTTCTTTTAATCATTATATTCTACGTAAATTGATTAAAAGTTTGATATCTCATGGACAACATATTTATGCGGTTTTGAATTTTTCATGATTTTTTAAAGAATCTAATTAAAAAGAAACTGCACAGATTTTTGTGTAGAAATTTTGGAAAATCTTAAAAATTTAAAAAAAATGCAGCATTTTTTGTTTATAACATACCAACATGCCATTCATTTTTTTTGTAGAACTTAATAATAAAAAAAGTAAGAAAAAAACATTTAGAAAGTTAAGAAAATTTAAGGGGAAGCAAAGAGAGTAGCTGCCACCACAAGATCACTATCTACATGCATATATTTATAAGTAAAATTTTGATTTATGAAATATTCCCTCCGGTCTTAAATATACTATATTTACACTACAAACATAATGTTATATTTAAAATTACTAGAGGGAATATATATAAGACAAAACTTACCTCCAGATTCTCATATCTAGTCCAACCAATAGTCTAATCAATAAATGCCAGCTGCACTCATTAAACATGTTAGCTTTAACACCGTTCCTCACTCAAGGAGCTTTTCTCTCCATCTCTATTCATAACGGGTGACTGAGGAGCTGCAGCGGTGATTATGAAAAGATGACGGCAACTGTGAAGAGAATGCAGTGGAAGTGTGATCTAGAAGAAAATTGGCAACCAAGGAAGATTATGTGAAGATAGGTTGGCAGCAATCTGTGATAGGATTTTGAGCACCAAATTATTTGGTTCATTTTGCTCGTATTATAGTCTACTTTCTGCTTTTCTTATTTAAGATTATGTTATGCCTTGTTCTAATCTGATTTGCTCTGACATACTTCTGCTAGAAAACTCCTATTATATGATCTTGGACGGCATGAGATGAGAAAAAGCCATGGGTCTGCAATTATTTGTAGCTAGCTTGGTGTTGATCATGTTGAATACATGCCTCATTTACAGGTTGTAAGTCAATCTCTTCAAGGTGAATATTACCATATTTGGGCAATTTATTTACTTCAACTTGTACATTCCATTTGATATATGTGGCAAAAAAATTTGTATATTTCTTTATACCAGTCATCCCTTTTCATTTGTTAATAGAGAGGAGTGAAGCCGCAAAGCTCTTATTTGATTCATCATGAATGGAAATGAATTGGTTGTTGCTGTAGAGTCAAATAGGGTCATAGCCTATAGGCACTTAGTGGCAACAAGGTTGTAGATGAGCCCATTTAGGAAACCGTTGGGGAATGACTTTTGACAAAATGCATTTTGGAAAAAGAAGTTTTGGCCAGAATGCATTTATGTTTGGATAAAGATTAGATTTAAAATGACTTTGGATAGAATGCATTTATGTTTGGATAAATGTTGGAGAAGTGACTTTTTAAGGAAAATTACTTAAAAGGGTATGAAGATCATTAATACATATATATTATTTTATATATTGTGATAAAATGAGAGAAAAAATGATAAAAAAAATGGAATAAAAGAAACTATATTTACATTACATATAATTGAAAAGTAAAATTGTCCAAGTAATAATAGCATTACATAATTAATTGGATTGTAAAGTTTGTATAATTTGATCTCTAATTCTGTGATGAACGGGATTCATTTATGTTGAAGATAATTGTACATTGGGTGAAGATGCCTCATCAGTGTCACCATTGTCAATGTCATCAAGCTCAACACTTTCACTTGCAACTCTCATAAAATCTACATTAGTATTAGTATTTCTCATGATAAAATTATTACAGTGCAATAAAAAATTAAACTCAGCTCAACAAACAGCCTCAGATAGATGAATGAGCTCATACATTTAAAAAACAACTCAGTTCACCGTGATGTCCCAAAGCTTTTCCCTATTGGTAACCAAACCTCTGCATCTCCACATTCCCTTATCACTCCATTCCTCTACTCGATGCAACCCATCATCTATCTTCTTTCATCACTTCCATTGGTGCCTTTGATTTAAACTCCCACTAATCATCGCTCCCTCTTCTTCCCTTCTTCACATCCCATAGCTTTATCCCCTTCAACGCCCTCTTCTTCCCATCTCTCCCTTCTCCTCGTCCCTCTGATTCAACTATCATCATATAGCCATGACCGAAAAAAGAAACAAAGAGCATTGGTTCATCACCCATCACCCCAAGAGCTGTGTCGAAGTTTTAAACAAAAAAAGAAGAACATAGATGCTAGCCACCACAACAATCCTTAGGATTTGCGTCGGAGAAGAAATATATCTCTAACTAGCTGCAAAATCCTACGATGAGCAATCAGATCGATGGCAAAGTTTAGATTTGAAGCTAGGCACAAAGGATAACAAGTGAAAAAGAAAGCTTGGAAATGAAGATGCTGTTGGGCAAAAACGCGACGCTCAATTTTTGTTTGGGTTCAATGCCAATTAATTGCAAGGCCAACCGCAACCCAGATCAGCTTTTTCCTAGAAGCTCCTTATAGGCTAGAAGTGAGAGCCAAACGAGTGCGAGATCAGAGTTTTCAAGAAAAAAATCAATCCTCCCTGCTCACACGATGAATCCCAACTCAGAAGTGTGAAAAACAAATTACCTCCTCCTTGCTCACATGAAATCTGATGATCTGAGATGGGTGGAAAGGTTTCACTCGCAGCTCAACCACCAGAAATTTGGGGAGGCAGAACGCAATCGACGAGCAAACACTTTCACCTCACGAGATGAGCTCATTAAGAACAAAAATCTTCTATGATTTAGGAAGGAAGGGAAGAGCTCCTAAGATGATGAGGACAAGCTTCAAGGTCGACCTCAATGTTGCACGGTGGCTTCAAGCATCTGTAAGGTTGACGAGCTAAGGAAGCTTGAAGGTGGAGGAAGAGACAAGCTAACAAGATGAGAAACGGGTGAAGGTGGAGGAAGTGTGACAATGACTTTTAGCGTGTGAAGGGTTTTGTGATTGATGAGAGAGAAAAGCACAATACGACACGGTCTGAAAGGCTGCCACTCTCAAGTACAGTCAATTAATTAATCCACAACGGTAAAACGCGTTTAGCTCACATTATGCCCATTGGATGTTAATGCATTTCTCACAATTGGTTTCCCAAACATGAACAAAAACATGAAACTAGCTTTATGGTGCTAGAATGCATTCTAGAAGCCCATAAGTGTTTCCTAAATAGGCTCATAGTCAAGTGGTGTGCGCTTCTTGGGAACAGAGATGGAGAAGAGGAATGCCATTAAAGCTTACCATTTCATGAGTATAAGTGGCATTTATTGATTAAAGAACTGGTTGGACTGGATATGAGGAATTGGAGGTAAGTTTTGTCCATATATATATCTCATGTGTGCACACAAAAAAAGGGCGCTATACTAAGAGCTTGGAATATAAATATAAATATTAATACCATAATATAAGCATAAACATATATAAGGCCTGTTTACATTAGTGTTCAAAAACCACATTCACATAAATTAAGACAAAACCCCTATCACATACTTGCCTCATAGATCATAAATCATATTGGAAAAGTATTTTTTTACCGCTAATCTAAATGGGCACATAAGGGTTGGGGGAGACATGAACAGGAATTTCCAACGCCATGGATGAATTGTTGTTGTTGTTGTTATTGTTATTAACTTATGAAATATTCCCTCGAGTCTTAAATATAGTAGTACAATTTACACTATAAACATAATGTTATATTTAAAATTACTGGAGGGAATATATCTATATATATCTATACCTCGTGTGCGCACCAAGAAAACCAAAGGTGCTATACTCAAAGCTTGGAATATAAATATAAATATTAATATCACAATATGAGCATAAACATATAAGCATGTTTATATTAGCGTTCAAAAATCACATTTACGTAATTTGAGATAAAACCTCTTTCACATACTTACCTTATGGACCGTAAATCACGTTAGAAAGTATCTTCTACTGTTGATCCAAATGGGCACATAAGGGTTAGTGGAGATAGATATAGGAGTTTCCAATGACCTGGATGTATGGATGAATTATTGTTGTTGTTATTGTTGTTAAAAAAGTGTGTATGTGTGTGTGAAAAAGTGAGATAAAGAGAGAGGAAGGTAGGCTGGCTGGGACCTAAAAGATTTGAAAATGGGGGGAGGGGAGTGTTGCATTGGAAGAGATAAAGGGAGGGGAGAGATGGTCCAAAGAGTGAAAGGGCATCTTGTAGCTGGACTCTAACAAAACACAGCAACCTTTTTACCACTTTTACTTTCTTTGGTTAATTTCACTGAAAGAAATCTATGCATATAAAAGGACGCACAAGCTATTGCAAATGCCTCAGCATTGTCATACCACTACTCTTTTCTTTATCTCCCCTCCCCATTCCAACAACGCACATGCTAACTTGTTGCATATCATCATATTCATTCACATCACTCTTCTTCCTCATTAATTCTAGACCCTTTAATGGTTTTTATATTCTTTTTATTGTTATATATGAGTTACACACACACACACACACACACACTCTCTCTCTCTCTCCCCCCCCTTTTATTGATCTCTTTATAATTAAACACATACACTAATTACTAGGTAAAAACACTGCATGACCACTGGGTTTGGTTTAGGCTCGAAGAGTTCGCCTTTTTATCTTTTTTCATTTCAAAAGCTTCTCACTAACGAATCTAAGCTTGTCTCTTTTTCTATCCTTTCTATCCTTCCCTCTTCCCACTTTGCATCTTTCTACTGTGTTACCCACATAGCTTTCTTACTCGCTCCCTCGCTCCCTCCCCTCCCTCTCCCTATCCCCCCTTCCTCCCCCCCACTCTCTCACCCTCCACTCATTCGAACCTTAGATGATGGGTCAAGTCCAATTTATTTTTCAAAAATATAATATTGGGTTGCTCTTGTAAGATATTTTATGCATTTATTACATTATTTTTAATTAATATTGGGATTATACATCTAAATATTCTAGATATTTAAGTACCCTAGTTTAGATAAAATATCTCCTAAGTGTGGCCTTGCCTGTCAGTTGGACCAAATTTAGGCTTAAAGTTTTTACTTACTTTGTTTAGTTATTAATAGTATTCATAGGAGGTTATGAATAGGGGTAGAATGAGTTAGAACAGTATCTAGAAAACCTAATTTGTTCCTTTAACTGGTAATGAATTCTCTCCATTGTAACAACTTCAAATCTTCTATTGTAATAATCGTGTGGGTGTGTCAAAGAAAAAGTTTTACATTACTTGGGATTTGAGGGTCCAACTGAATATATAACAACATGTGATCTTTGATTAATAATTAAGTTAAGAGGAGTAGTGGATTCACACAAGACAAAAGGGCTTGGACACAAATCTGGTAATTTTCCCTTACCCCTCTACACACGTGTTAAACATGGACTAGCTAGGAATCTTTACCAAAGGCATTTGTGAAAATATAAAAATATTTTTGTAAGAGTGATTACTATATAAAATGACACTACTAGAAGCCTTTAATGGAATCATGATGTTGAAGAATTTCAATTTGACAAAAAAAAAAGATTTAGGTGTTGGGTGTTTGAGATTAGATTTTTTTAATTGATTTTTAATGTAATAAAGTTTATGTTAGGGTCACTTAAAATAATTTGATTTCGATGTTACTTTTACAAGAGGGTTTATCTTCTTTAATGCATGACTCAAATATTCATTGCTACCAATGTTAAAATCTGATTATATATATGCCCACCTTTCAAAAATCGATGAACTTATTCTAACAACTTATGCAAATGGAAATTAAATTGCCATCAGTGAACTTAATGTGGTTTATTGCTGTCCAATGCATGCCTTGGTTTACTATCTATAAAAGGGAGAGTTTGCAAAAGTTTGAAGTACCCTGCTCTTGAGTTTTCAAGCACTCTTCCTCCTCTTGCATATTCTTCTACCTGTTGCGTCTTATCATCTTTTGCTATTTTGCTCATCCTATTATGTTGAAAGAATCTGTTTAATCCTGGAAAATGTCACATCTTACTTAGCTGATGGTTACGGATAGCTCTTAATGATAGTATCATTGGACATGACTCGGATTAATTTGCTTTTTAAAGGTATTGACATTTACAATCTTAAAAGCTAATTTACTATCATGGACTCACATATAACTACTATTGGTCCCAATGTCGTTAACACTATCCCAGTCTTTATTCCAATGGCAATGCTCCTTCTGAGGCCATTTCTTGACACTTCAAAGATAGATTAGTTTGATGAGATCGTAAGAGTGAGTATACACTCTCCAAGATATGCACAGAGTAGCTACTATCCTAGTATGAACCAATGTTTGATGCTGAACAAGCCTAGAAAGATGTTTGGGAGTATGCCAATAAGATTTGAAGACACTCTTTGACTAACAATTTGTATAATGACCTCTTCAATGTTTACTATGTCTACAATGAGGTAAGCAAGATATGGAAGTCATTCATTTTATGTAAACTGCTGAAGAAACTAGGAAACAGAAGTTTGTGGTAGGGAACTTTTATAAGTGGGAGATGACCAATGAGAAGTGTAAAAGTTGTCTTTTTTAACATGTTACTTGACTCAATAAACAACACTTTAGAAAATTAACGATGTTTATAAAGACACTTAAGTAACAAAATAGAGTTAATGCCCATGTTTTGATGATAAAGTTTTGCAAGAGTTAAGTTTGATTGGGAAGTTATAATTTTATTTTCAAAATCTGTATCAAAAGTTTGTATGAACATTTGTTCGAATCACCTTATGAAATTTCTCAAGTGATAATGTTTTCAAAAGATAACTTTCAAGTTTGCCCAAGCAATCCCAAAGATTATGATGAAGATTGCTCGAGGCATCCTTGACTTGCTCGAGCAATAACAAGAGAAAGAGTCTTCATCAAAAACCTTGAAGTTTTCTTGGTTTAGGTGACTGTTTGAATTCTTACTCGAGTCATTGCTCATGTGCTCACCTGAATGGTTGCTTGAATGCTTGCTTCAAGAGTTTGCTCGAGTGTTTGCTTGAGTGATTACTAGAGCCATGTAATGACTTTATTTTAGGTTGCGATGCTCAATTGACTGAGAGCTTGCTTAAGTCACTTTTTATATTTGGTCAAGTCATTGCTCTAGTCAGTCAAATATTTTTGAAAAAGATTTATAAATTTCACCTTGCCTGAGTAAACCTCAAAGTGAACTCCAAGTATGCTCGAGTGATTTTAACATCATTGATTTCAAATTCTCATAGAGTTTTACACTAAAATCCAAATGTTTGCTTGAATCATTTGATACTTGCTTGAGTCAAGTTCTTTTATGATAAACTGCTTTTGACATCAGCATTTAGATTCTTTCAAAATCTTTCCCAAATCATTCTTAACTATTTTAAAGCTTGCTTGAGCATTATAAACATTTATCAGAGTGAGTTAATTCCTTACTTCTCAACTATAAATAGGAAAGCATTGAAATTGGATGAACAACCCAAAGCAAAGCAATTTATCAGAGTGAGTTAATTCCTTACCATCCCTTATGTTATTTTCTTGATTCAATTTATCCTTCAGTGTGTAGTATTTATTCTTGAGAGAACCATGTAACTCATGTAACATGTCATCTAGTCTAGGCATGAGATAACTGTACTTTACCATGAGTTTGTTAGTTACTCTACAATCAACACACATGCACCATGCACCATCTTTCTTAGGTACTAAGTGCAAAATCTATATTTCCTATATCAGGAATATAAGGCAAAACATGTAATTTAATATTAGTTAAATGTCAAACAAAATAGTAGAAACCTAAAGATTCCTTAGGTGCTTGCCACCTTGAATAGTGGCAAAAGTGTAATATTTAAGAAATTCATATGACCAAGGGAAATTTGGTAGTTTCACTCGAATATCAGAAAGTTATCCTAGAAGCACAAGATTGTAGAGAATAATTCCCTAAAAAAAAATATTTGAGGCAGAATTGATGTTAAATTAGCAAAAATGACCTTAAAAGAAATTTATTATTTAATATTTGGCTAATTAAAGAATTATCATCCAAAAATAATTATTAGAAATGCTAAGAGTCCTCAAATAATGATCTAAGAAGTGGGGAAAATTAGTTTAAGAATTATGTGAATTTCTAAAAATGATTTCATGTATAAGTTACTAACAGTTTATTTGAAGGAAAAAGGAAAGGACATCAAACCCTGAAAAATGGTTTTCACAAGAAATTGTCAAAAGGGCATTTTTGGAAAGATTTTAAACTTGGGAAAATTAGAGAATTATCCCCTAATAAATTTGAATTTTCAATGATCATACACTAATCAAGTGATTAGAGAATTCCCAAAAAGCATTCAAGGAAAATGGTTTCTCATAAAGGAACCACAACGGAACCATAAAGTAACCAAAGGATAAAAGAAGGGTTCTAGGCTAGCCACATGGCATGCTCTTGGTAAAAGAGTAAAAGTAAAAAGAGTTTATCTCCATGTGATAGAAGTTGTAGACCCTACATGACATTCACACTTGGTTTTGATTTTTTTGAAGCTTCAAGACCACCTCAAGAGCTCCCATAAGTCATCCAACAACAAGAAAAGGAGAGAGAGGATGTGCAAGAGAAAGAGGACGAAAATTGGAGCAAAAAGCAAGAGGATCAAGGAAAAGTGGTATGTTTTGCCTCCAATCCTCCATTCCTACTAGTTTCTTACATCAAGACAATCTTTAATCTTAAATCTATTCTTGATTTGGTGTTCCTGAAGAGCAAAGAGAGGACCTAGAGCTCAAGTAGAGAGAGAAAGTGAGAAATCTCTCAATTGGAAGAGCTAAGTCTTGAAACCAGACTCTATTGGTGTTATTGTTGATGATGATAGTTGTTTTTGTGGATTGTTGTTGTGATTTTATAATTTTGGGATGAAAGAATCCTAAAGGGAGATGCTGTCCAAATTTCTAAAAATGTATAAGACAATGATTTAAGGTTGGATTATGGGTTAAAAGGTGTTTAGAAACAAGATTATGGAAGCTTATGTTGAGAGATGCTGAAAAATCAAATTCCCTTTCACCTAGTGATTTTCAGCCAAAGCAAGAGTAAGGGAAAGGAGCTGGATTTTGATGCTTCCAATGAGTTTAAAATGAAAAATTATGTAGGATACAAGTGAGAGAATAAGTTTGGAAGCATTATAAGTGAAAATGGAAAAATTAAGGGTTGAGAACACTAATTGATTTCATTAAGTGGAAGAGGAAAGAAAGCTTAGTTTATTGTGTTATAGTCAATACCAATGAATTGTTATTAATGATTCATGCATTATAATGATGTATAGGCATTAAGTTTTACAAGAAGTCTCCTAAGTCTACTAGTAGAAAAAAATTTATTTAGACCTCCCCTTTTAGATCACACTTGGAAGATAAGGTCTAAAAAATTTGACCTGTGACATTTTTGTAAATAGGAAGAAAATTTTTCACTCATTTAGACCACATCTAGTAAATGTGGTCTAAAAAAAGACTCTTTTAGGCTGCACCTTTAAGATGCGGTCTAGAAAGATATTAAAAAAACGGCTTCTTTGTGCTTTACCCACTGTGTATCTTTTATGCCTTCAAACAAACAAGACTTAGCAATCCTTTATGCTTCACACACTCGTTTGCCTCTTTCTCATTATAGCATTCAAATCCTCTCTTCTCATTCTTGTTCCACAGCTCCACCGTGTAGCTTCCGTGCATGAAGTACGCCTCTACCACACATGTCATCGTCGATGATCTGCCTTCGGCAATGATCCTACCATCTCTTTAGATCGATCCTAAATCCACCTCTCCATCACCATCATTCTTGACTAGATTAGGAAACACCATTATCAATAGGCGCTCGTAGTGCTAAGCGTGATGCCTTCGAGCTCGTCCATTTTAATAGGTTTGTCATTGAAATCGCCCTTAGTCGTATAGGCTTTCAAAATACTAGGTGATAAAAAAAATGTAGTATAGTGTTGCACACCTAGGTCGTTTCTTGTGAGGAGTTTAATTCAAGCTTTTAAACAGATTAAAGTTGCAATCAAAGTTAAAAAGGAAACCTTGTAGAAAACCTGATTGGAAAAACAATGAAACAACTGAATTTAAATCTATCTATTCTTTTTAGGGTTTTCTTTTTCTTAACAATGAAAATGAACAGATTGCAATTGATTTCAAACAGTGAGCAATTCAAAGTTAATCTTGGATTAAATGCACGATAATAAAATGTAGTCCCCTTGA
>QFDD01000140.1:0-60684 GCA_006871305.1 Vachellia collinsii | reverse complement strand
AACAGGCAACGCGGAGCATCCTGAGTACCACTGGGCACCCAGTGGTACTCAGGATGCTCCGCGTTGCCTGTTAAGGGGTCAGGGCACGCGTTCGAGTCCTGGGGGAGGCGAAAGGAACGCGTAGTAGCCCCTACGCAGAGATCCTGCTGTGTAGTCGGTTGGTGGACAGGGGTAATGGCACACAGCCGGTCCAGCCCTTGGCTACGGCTGCAAGGGGGATCGTTACACAATCTGACCAAAATCCAAGGTAAGGATCCAATTTTGATACGAAATCTTCCGATTCTTCAAGTTTCTGACTCCAATCCTCTTTTAATCAGTTTATTTTCTTTTCATTTGGTGTATTTCAAGAGTAAGGTTCCAGTCCCAATTTTTTCTAGAGAGAGAGTATGATCCCAAACTCAAATTGGAAGAGTTCCAAAATCCCACTCTATTGCTGCTACAGAACTTGCTGATAGTTGGATTGTGGATTTTTTTGTTGTATTGAATTTTTGAGTTTGGAACCGCATGTGGGGGCTGCTGTTTGAAAATTTTAAGAGCCATGGAAGAGTGATTTTATGCTGTATAGTGTTGAGATAATGTTTTGATGATGACAAAATATGTTTTTAAACTTATGATTAAAATTCATTGTTTTCAAAAAAGATCAAGTAATCTTCAAGTTTTAATGAAAGTATTGGGAGAACTCGAGTTACAAGCTTTAGAACTCGAGTTATATTATTTAAAAGCACTTTCAAAATCCAAAACTTTCAAGAAAACTCAAGTTTTGATTGAAGTTCTGTCAAAACTCGAGTTCTGAGAGTCAAAACTCGAGTGTCGGGTTTTGGAACAAGTTTCAGAAAACCAAAACTCTCAGTAGAACTCAAGTTTCAATAAAAGTTTTGTTACAACTCGAGTTGTGTGTAACAGAACTCGAGTTTCAAGTGTTAAAAATGTTTTGGAAAAACAGAACTTTCAAAGAGAATTCAAGTTTCAGTAGTAGTTTTGATGAAACTTGAGTTATGGTTTGTAGAACTCGAGTTTCGGGCTTTGTAGAATTTTCGAAATACAAAACTTCTTTCCAAAACTTGAAGTTTCACTGGAAGTTTTAGTAAAACTCGAGTTGTGTTTTCTAAAACTTGAGTTTTGGGTTCAGAAGGTTATTTGAAAAACAAAACTCGTTTCCAAGACTTGAAGTTTCAATAAAAGTTTTGAGGAAACTCGAGTTATGAGAATCAAAACACGAGTTTCGAAGAGAGAGAATCGAAACTTCTTTCACAACTCAAAGTTTCAACAAAAGTTTTCAATAAAACTCGAGTTTGGTGAAAACAAAACTCGAGTTTCGAGGTCTGGAAAATTTCTTGAACTACAAAACTTCTTCCAAAACTTGAGGTTTCGATAAGAGTTATAGTACAACTCGAGTTTTATGAAATGAAACTCGAGTTTCGAGATGAGAACCTCTTGAAACTCAAAACTTCCAAAGAAACTCAAGTTAGCAATAAAAGTTTTGATCTCAAATTTTTATAACTTGAAGTTTCAAAGTGTAAAACTCGAGTCTCGAAGAGCATAAACTAATTTAGCTTACAGAAACATTTGAAAACCCGAGTTTTAAATTCTGTAACTCAAGTTTTTGTCATAACTCTTATTAAAACTCGAGTTACAACAAAAGTTGTATGAATCCTGCTGTGCTATTTCTTCAGCAACTCGAGTTCTAAGCAAGCAAAACTCGAGTTTGCTTTATCTGACAGTAACACAGCATATCAAATGCTTTTCATTAATATCAAATCTTTCCTTATTCTTGCAAATTTATTTGAATCACATCTACCATCATAAATGCTTATTTACTTTAGTGATTAACAGGGAATGGTATTCTGATTGCCTCACCAGAAAGGGATTCAACGGACAAAAACGCAGAAACCACCCTACCTACTATCAGAAGCATTTATTTGCGGGAAGGTGAACGACGAGAATGAGAGTAACGGAAACTTAAATGTTTCTAACGGATAATTAATACTTCCCAACTATAAAAGGGAAAGAATTCAAGTTTCAGAAGATAGAGAACACAACGACCGAACATCGAATTTATTGCTATTTAACTACATACTATGTTTTTCATTCTCTCATATAAAAGAGCTTCAGTGTTTATCATTCAATTATCAGAAAGGAGAATATATTTGTACAATCATTTACTCTATGAGAGTAACTCAAGATTGGAGAATCTTGAGTGGGAAAAAGACACGAGCAAAAGTGTCTGGGGTTGAATTGAGTTAGGAAGGGGGAGAGTCCTTCTTCTGAGTTGTTGTAATCTTTTGAGATTAGTGGATTTGAAAAGCTCAGAGGATCCTGAGGACTGGATGTAGGTCAAGTGGACCGAACCAGGATAAATCTCTTTGTTCACTTTCTTTCACACTCTGTTTTACATTCAACGTTTGCGAAAATTTTAAATAGACCAATTCACCCCCACTCTTGGTCAAATCCTATCCTAACATATAATAGCTAGGAAGATGATTAGGAGCAAGAATAAGCATGTATATGGAAATCAATCATGAAAATCACTTCTCCCCTTTTATTGTTGTGCAATTTGGCTGGTGCTGAAAAAATAGGGAGGAAGTGCATTTTGATGTGTCCAATGTGCAAAATTGTGTAGGGTACAAGTGAGAAAATAAATTTGGAAGCATTAGAATTGAAATTGGGAGGGTTAGCATTCATAAGGTTAAGTTGGAGCTTATGAAACAGTAGGAGTTTTTTAGGTGTCTTAATGCATTCCATTGGATAGATTTTGATAGGAATTGCATTATATTGTTGTGTAGGGATTGGAAATATCAATGGAGCCTACAAAACCAAAGAGCTAAGAGTGGAGCAAGTGAAAAATCAACCAAGTATAAAAGGTTGCAAATGTACTAATTGATGCATTAATATTGTTATTGTGCTTATTTGCCATGGTGTTTGAATTGATTGAGCTATGTAATGTTTGGACATATAAATCCTTACTTATCTTGTGCATTGGCCATATGCTAGTATGAGTATAGTTGCATATAGTAAGGTCTGTTCATAGTCATGTCTAGATAATGTTAGGTATAATGATCAAGCATGTTAATGTGTTTGTTAGTATAATTTACTATTGAGACTTCCAAGATATCTTATTCTTTCCTAAACAATAGCCCTCTTGGCCAAAGTAGATGAAATTTTGTTTTGAATGACAATTTGTAGCTCACTATACACTAATTCTAGATATTGTAAAGTATTCATATGGTTTAGTTATGGTCTCTATTGAGTATAAGATGTAATGGAAAGTGACGTGACACAGCATGCATAACAAACATGGCATAAACAAGCATACAAAATTAAATATATACAAATAAGATAAAAAAAAGATTTCTACTTGTCTCCCTTTAATTCTGGTTACCTTCCTCAATATTTCATTTTCTAATCCTCTTCAGAGTGCTCAAACAGATATCACAACCTAAAAATATACATGTATAATATTATATTAATTATATGCTTATCGAGCTTCATTTAGGTCCATTTTCTCTCCTATTACCACCTCTGCTGTTTTACTTTAATCTTCTCTATTTCTCATTCAAGGAGTATTTTCTTAATCCAATCATAAGAAAAGGAAATCATTACATTTATTATTGATTTCATCTTATTTATATTCTTATCCAAATTATTCTATTTCTTAACTTCTGCATTTTCCAACAAACTTGTGAAAAAACATAACTTACTCCACATAATTCCAAATGTGGTGATTCAACCTTTTATTTGAAGATCTCTTTATCCCCTTTCAAGAAAAATTACCACTCACCATTTAGAGTCAACCCATATTCTCAAATCAGTACTCCAAAGTTGCTACTTGTTTAGAAACTTCTCCAATTTTCCTGATTTCATAACCAAGCTTTAGTGATTCATAACTTACAACTTATTTGTCCAAATAATGCATTATAGTAGTCATTTTAAAGCTTCTTATGAGTACTATTTGGTTACCAAATTTTATGGTCAACAAAGAAAAACCAATTTAAAGTCTACTCAAAATCAGCTATCCAACAAACTCATTTGCTCTCTACTTGCTTTTATTTCAATATTCTTGCCACTTTACCAATTTTTTTTAACCAACTTATCTAACTTAACAAAATAGTGGCAATATTGAATTTAAATCTTTCACAATTATTTAGCATAGAGTCCTTTTTGATAAAACCAATAATACTTCCATTAGTATTACAACTTCAATTTGGTTTATATATATATAATTTTGAGAACCTCAATCAATCTTTTTAATACCAACTTAAAACCTTGTAATGGCCCATAAAGCTTCTTTTAACATTCAAATACTATCCCAAAAATTTCCATAACTGTTTTCATTTCTAACAAACAGAGAAAATAAGTTACTATGAAATCTTAAGGACACCTAAACCTCATTCATGCAATTACAAAATAGTGGCAATTTCAACCTCAAATATTCCACAATTCAAACCATAAATTACCATTTAATGCTTCTCGTTACAATTTCAAACCTTACATCCAAGCCAATACATGGCACTTTCATCTCACATTTGAAAAGAATCTCAATATTCCTTTAAATCTCAAGCACCCTAAAAAATGTAATATAGGAACCTTCAATCATTATATGAATATCAAAGGCTCTCCTTTTATCATGGAACAAGCACATAGGAAAGCACTTAGGATTATTATTTAATATGAAAAGTACCAAAACAATGGGTTTGGTTTCAAAAATCTCTTTCAATCCCAACTCGACAGCTTTGCAAATTTTGTCTCCAAATTCTTCTTCACATAATTTCTAGCAAACTTGAGAAGTTCCTTTGAATAATTGATCATAACCAAGTCATATAATTTTAACAATAATCCCATGATTATTTCCTTCTGTGAGGATCTCACGGTTATAGATTAAAATCTGAAATTTCCATAATCCTGTAATTGTCTCAAATAGTAAATATCTTTCTTTGAAAACACTACCCTACTTGGATTCTCATGCTCGAAATTCAGGAATTAACTTTAACTCAGAAATTTCCTAATTTTAAAACTTTCTTACAGCTTTGAGAATCCATCTTAACAATCCCGCACAAAATCAAAGACACACACATATATGTCTTGCTTTCAATCAGAGATGCACCAACTTACATATTTGTACACAACCACAACAACCAATATGCATATATATATAAACATTTCTCTAAAGCTCATTTCTCAACTCCATAGCCAATGTATGTGTATATGTATATAATCTTACTTTCCTTTTTGCCTTAGTTTTCGTAGAGTTCAAAGGAACAGAGGTCCTTTCCTAAAAAAACAAAGTCCCCTATTTTCTGTTCAACAGACCAAGTAGAAAATTCAACATGCATGTCCATTATTTCAACTAAAAACAAACTCCAAATATCTGAGTAACACTTTAGATTACAAATTCCTAACTCTTTTAGATAGAAACCGTAGAAACAGAGACATTGCTCATCGGGTCTAACCAATAATGAAAAATCATGCACGCAAAACTTAAATAAGCTTAAGGAAGCTTCAATCTTACTCGTAAAGTGATTTAATCGGTGAAAATCAATAATTTACGTCTGATTTCTCAAATTTAATCTCTCCCAAAAACCCAAAATGGTTGAGATTTAAGAAACTAAGGGTTGACAAAGGTTCAGGAGACTCACCTGAACTAGAATTCGTGCTTGCATGCGTTGTCGATGCCTTCCTCCAGTGAGATTCTCGCCATCTCTCGTCTGGTCTCTCTCTCTCTCTCTCTCTCTGTGCTCTGTCTATTGAAAACGAAGAAGAACAGAGGGAGAGGGCGTTTAATGCTTTTACCACGTGTGTGGCATATGTGTAGGTGGGCAAATTACAATTTTACCCTCACACTTCTCCTTTTGCATTCTAGACCATTTTTTTTATAAAATGCAATAATAAGTTTTTGTATTTCAATAATTAACTTTCTCCCAAAATTTTACCATCAACTTGTAAAATAATTATTCCACTAATTTTTGGGAAAATTTACTTATTTTTCTCAAATGTACTTAAATAGAAAATAATTTTCTAAAATAACTTTTGGCCTAAAAAATTTATTCATACTCAACCAAAAATTTTGTAATCTAATTTCAAAAGCTGAGTGATATTTTATAATTTCATGATATTGCAATTACTCTTTGTACATCCAGCACTTTTTGCTATTGTTTTTCAGTTACATCTACCACCATAATCTAATTTATATTTTAGGGTGTTAAATACACGATAAATAAGATTAGAGTGCTAAAAGCATCAAAAAAATAATATTAATATTAAATACACTATAAATAAAATTAGAGGGCTAAAAGCACCAAAAAAAAAATATTAATATGTAGAACTTCTTTTGCTTCTTAATCTAATTTTTTCTAAAAATTTAAGTTTGTTTGAGATGTATAGCAACTTGAAGTATTTTTGGGTTTAATTTTACTCTGAAAATATTTTTTCAAATGCATCTAACATTTTTAAATATTTTTTTTGGGGGGGGGGTAAGTTTTTCCTTAAAGTATTTTTGAGTTAATCATGTTATCACTCATTTTTCATATTTTTAATACACATTAGTGACATTTTCAGTAACAATTTTTTCAATTTTTTTTTCAAAGTCATTTTAGATATTTTTAGATTTATATTCCATGTTTCCAACCTTAATCTTAATTTTTTTTTCAATAAGGAAAATATGAATAAAGTAGTTTAAAGATAAAGCCACACCACAAAATGTTTTTGAACGCTAGACCAGAAAAAAAATGTTTTATAGAGGTAAAATTGTACTGTAAAATACTTTAGAGTACTGAACATCAATACAAATATTTTATGGTGCTAGAATTAAACATATTTTTCTTATGCAACATAAGTTTACTTATCTATATATTAGCGGGTTAAGGTGCAAATTTATTTCGGAATGTTTTTTTGGATTTAATGTCACCATAGAAGTTTCAAAATGGATAAATATTGCCTCATTGCATTAAAAAAAATTGATGTTAATGTTAACATTTTTAACTGATGGGCAACACTACTTCATTTTGAAACTTTAATAAGAATGAACTAAAAAAAAATTTGCAGGTCAATTTTGCACTTTAACCCATATATCGATTCTCCTAAAATAAAATATCTAAAAAATAGATTAAATCTTCCTAAAAGTCAATTAAATACAAAATGACTTTAGAATAATAAAATTACATAGAAAATAAAAATAAAATGATTTAATTGGAGTCCTTCTTAAAAATAATATTTCATTTTTTTTCTTCTACGTACACCTCTTGATAGTTGAATGTTAGGCATGATATACAATAGAATTGGCATAATTGCTCTTTGGATTCCTATCAATGTGCCTCTATACATGATATTGATGGTCATTTCAAGATTTTTGCTTAATCATTAATTTTTGACTGTTCATGTATTGCAAGAGAATTAAACAACACTAATTATTTCATTCGCCTAGCAAGAGAAGGATGGTTTTTCCAATGAGTATGAATGTTTTGAGATTTTTGAACTATTACTGATTTCTGAGTTATAACCTATTCAAGTGCAAAGGTATATGTACATTAATCATGCTACGATTTTTTTCTTTTCTTTTGCTACAATTTGGGCAAACGGGTGAGAGCCACTCCTTTGATATTTGTATCAGCACCAATGGTCATGTGTATGTTTATTTAATAAAGACTCCTCAGGGGAGAAGAGCTTAAGTGGCTTCAAAGAAACTTTGACGAATTGGATTGGAATGATGTGGAAATACTACTGTTGAGCTTTTTACCGACGAGCAATTTTTCCACAAGAAATCCCCCACGGTATCATCAGTGTTAGGGTAGGATTTGACCAAGAGGGGGTGAATTGGTCTAATTAAATTTTCACAAGCTTTTCAAAATAAAACAGAGAGTGAAGAAAAGTGAACACAAAGATTTATCCTGGTTCGGTCCACTTGACCTACGTCCAGTCCTCAGAATCCTCTGAGCTTTTCAAATCCACTAATCAATAAAGATTACAACAGCAGCGAAGGAAGACTCTCCCCCTTCCTGACTCAATTCAATCCACTAACACTTTTGCTTGTGTCTTTTCCCACTCAAGATTCTATAATCTTGAGTTACTCTCACTGAATACATGTTTGTCTATGAATATTCTCCTTTCTGAGAATTAAATGATGAACACTAAAGCACTTATGACTGAGAGAATGAAAACAGAGGAGGTAGATGAAGAATAATAAATTTTCAATCCAGTAGTTGCGTTCTCTGTCTTCTAAACTTGAATGCTTCTCCTTTTATAGTTGGGAAGCATTAGTTATCCATTAGAAACATTTAAGTTTCCGTTACTCTCATCTTCGTCGTTCAACTTCCCACATTAAATGCTTCTGACATGACGTATGGTTGTCTTTGTGATTTTGTCTGTTGAATCCTTTTTCCGGTGAGGCAATCAGACGTTCCATACTCTGTCAATCATTAAAATAAATGAGCATTTATGAGAGTAGATGAGATTCAAATAAATGTAGCATGAATAAGGAAAGATTTGAGAATAACGAAAAGCTTTTGACATTTTGATTTACTTTCAGTAAAAGCAAACTCAAGTGATAGACAACAAAACTCGAGTGTTTGAAGAAATATCAGTGAAGATTTTAGAACACTCTTGTTGAAACTCGAGTTTTGTAGATAAAGTTTAAAAGTTTTCTCTTAACTCGAGTGATTATAGGAAAACTCGAGTGATTGGAAGTTTATTTGACACAATACTTTCAATATTAATCGAGTTCCAATAAGAGTTTTGTCAATACTTGAGTTACAGAACTTGAAACTCGAGATTACACAAGTTTCTGTAAGCTAAAACATTTTAAGTTCTTCGATACTCGAGTTTCATACTCTAAAACTTCAAGTTTTAAGTATTTGAAATCATAACTGTTATTGCTACTCGAGTTTCATTGGAAGTTTTATGTTTAAAATAAGTTTACACCTCGAAACTCGAGTTTTGTCTCCTAAAACTCGAGTTATATTAGAACTTTTGTTGAAATCTCAAGTTTTGAAAGAAGTTTTGTAGTTCAAGAATTTTCTAGACCTCGAAACTCGAGTTATGTTTTCTCAAAACTCGAGTTGTATCAAAACTTTTGTTGAAACTTCAAGTTGTGAAAAAAGTTTTGATGCTCACTCTTCGAAACTCGAGTTCTGATTCTCATAACTCGAGTTCCATCAGAACTTTTCTTAAAACTTCGAGTTTTGAAAAGAAGTTTTGTGTTTCAAAGACTTTACAGAGCCCGATACTCGAGTTTTGCAAGGCATAACTCGAGTTTCAGCAATACTTTCATTAAAACTTGAGTTCTCTTAAGAGTTCTAATTTTCTAAAACAGTTTTGGCACTCGAAACTCGAGTTCTGTCACACACAACTCGAGTTGTGACAACACTTTTGTTAAAACTTGAGTTCTACTGAGAGTTTTGGATTTCTGAAACTTGTTTTAATACCCGATACTCGAGTATTGACTCTCATAACTCGAGTTTTGACATCACTTCCACCAAAACTTGAGTTCTCTTGAAAGTGATGAATTTTGAAAGCATTTTTATACAATGGAACTCGAGTATTCTCAACACTTTCACTAAAACTCGAAGATTACTTAAAGTTTTGTGAAATCATTGAATTTTATCATAAGTTCAAAAACATAATTGTCATCATCAAAACATTATCTCAACAATAAGTAGAGTTTAACTACCAAGTTTGGGATGGATTGGTGTAGTTCCTCTACGCCTAGGACATCGGAATAATGATAGTATTGAAGCAAGAATGAAGAAAGGCATTTGTTTCAAACCATATATGCTCGTAGTTAACTGTGGAGCTCATGTGTGTAAACAACAAAGAAACATGGAAAAATGTCCCATTCAAGTCTTATGATCTGCTTTCCATGAATGCGTCAATAAATGCTCTGAAAGAAAATTCAAGGCTACTGAGAAACAAAACCTCAATCATATCAAGAGGGATTCAATTTGAGTGCTCATCATTTGATCTAAATTGTCCATATTTAGTTTCTTAAACTTTTTATAAAATTATATTAATGTGTACATAATCTAAAATAAACATAAGTTCTAAGCTGTAAGTATTTCAAAAAAACAATGAATTTCTATTGACAAATCTCAATTGAAAATTTGATACGGAGAGTGAACATTGTAAGGTACTCATAAGTGTAATGAGCACCCATATCAAGTTTCATAAAGAGGAAGACAAGGTGCCGTCGAATAATTAACATGCTTAAAGCCATACATATGCATACACACATGCAAAGAGAATAAAATTATTGTGCAGGACTTCTTAGTCAACAATTTATTTGAAGATTTTATTGTTGATAGAGCACAATGATGCTGTATAATCCATGTAATCGACATCACTTAATGAGATAAATTTTTTTGTTGTTGGTTTAAAAAATTTATTTAAAAAATTCAACTTTCTATATCCCCTATATTCCCGTTCAGATAAGAACCAATGCATAGTCCAAAACACCCAATCTAAAAATGTCTTTTATCCATTGGGGGAACAAACCTCTCATGATCATAGACTTTTCAGCGAGGTGGGGTTTTCAAGTGAAAATGTTGTTTTTTTTAATGTTTTTCACTCTTTCACTTCAACTTCCTAGATATGTTGATTAATCACTAGATCTAGGAAGTGATTTTTCATTTCATTTTGCTTGAAAATCTTAATCACAAAAATGTTGAAGGAGCTACATAGCTTGATTATATATATAAGAATTATTGGAATGACATTGAAAATAGGTTATAAATTGGGTAGGTTTTGTATTTGGAGAAGAAATTAATTCTTATTCATTCAGGTGAATAGCAAACCAGTCACATGTTGCTGTTGATGATGTAAGTGTTGATTGTTGTCCGTCCCCTAAATACCCATAGTAAAAAAAAAACTTCATAAAATTTAAGTTTAGAATAATTTCTAAATGCACTAATAAATTAAAAAATGTTCAAAAAAATTTCAATCTCAAAAAATTTATTAAAAAACTAAAAGAAAGTTATATTTAAAGAATAATTCAATCCCTCTAAATTATAAAAGGCATAATAAATTTAATGAATAAAAAAGATTTATGATAAAAACAAGGCTAAAGTATAGGTTTTGTATTTATGTCTACATTAAATTTCAGTTTGACCCCTTAAGTTTAACAAATATACTTTTATTAATTAATTCTTAACGCGGTTAGTTTCACTCAAAGAAAATTTGTAATATCTCAAAATTTAACCAATATATTATAAAATGTAGTTGAGACTTTGATAAACTAATTACAAAATTTTAAATAAGTATGAATAAATTTTTAAACTAAAAATATTTTAAAGAGATTCAAGGAAAATAAACAAATTACCTAAAATTTATTTTAATATTTTGGATTAAGAAGAAGAAAAGGTATCCCACGATGCGACACACGTGACCGCAAACAAACCCCAAAAACCGCCTTCGGCTTCAGCGACCGAGAGAGCGAGAGAGCGGGAGACAGTGAGAGAGGGAGAGCTTGCCATCGGGGCCGTGGAACTCACCGGAGAAGTGGCTGGAAAACGCGTGCAACCGAGGAATCTCGACCCAGGTGAGCTCTGCTTCTTCCTCTCCATCTCCGAATCCATTTTTGGGGTGGGTGTTGAGCTCTGAACAGTCAAGAAATCAGAGTTAATCGGATGAATCTCATTGATTAGCTTAATGGATGTTCAAATTCATGTTTCCTCAAGCTGGATAATGCTTTGCATGTGATAAATTCGTTGACTGTGAGTTTGAGGAAATGGGTTTTGGTTTCACCGAATCGGGTCCCCTGTTCTCCGAAGGATTTGGTCTCTGAACTGTGATTTCATGCTTTAATAATAAGGAAGGCTTAGTATTTGAGCTGTTTTTTAAGTGTGCATGTCATTTCTTCTCTGGATTCTGAGATAAGCCGAAAACAGAGCTCCATTTTTTTTTTCTTTCTCAACTTGAGTTCTCTGTGTCCGAAGAAGAAAAATGAATCATGTGTTTTGATTCACATATGTTAAGGCCTGACTGTGTAAATGGACATGCCTGTTGGTTCTTCTTTCTGATTTGGGTCAGATGGCTACTGCATGTCCGTGATTTGTTGCTGATACTAATGTGCTGAAAAAAAGGGGTTTTGTTTTCTTTGAAAAGGGGCCTCGGGTCCTTGGAGTTTTGAGAAGGTACGAGGCCAAAATAATAAAATAGCCTATGAATATAAATGCAGAGTCTGTGATTGGATATTTTGGAGGCTGTATGTGAATGTGGCTGCTAACTTTGGTGGACTGATAAGCCATAATCTGTGTGTGTGTGTGTATAGATGTGCTTGTCATTGTGAGTGTGACAGGGAATTATTAGAATGGAGTTTTTTTTAAGCTATAACAGTTTTAAAAATCTGTTATTTTCAGATTTGAAATGGAGGTCTTGTGAGGTTTAGAAGGATCAAAAAGTGAAATTTTCATGGATGAAAGGAATTTGTCAAGTTGCTGGGAAATTTATGTAGACGCATGTGTATCTGCGTAGGTATATATATATATGTTTGTATCAGTGAAATATTAGAAGGATATTAAAATGGAATCTAAATTGAGGTGCTGATATGAGTGTGTATAAAAAAAAAAAAAGGCTGCTTGGGCCCTTTTGATTTCTGGAATTTAGATTTAGTCCACCATGAAATGAGTGATATATGAAGTTAAACTTTTTAAGCATAAGCAAACTTGCAAGCTGAGCTAAAAACCGTATTTCAAAAACTTCATGGTGTTGAATTTCAGATTACTGGTGATCGAGGATTTCATGGTTTGTTTTGGAGAAACAGCATGAAGTTTTGAGCTTCTTGGGGTATTTGACAAGAATTAAATAAAGTTTGAGTGTTTAAATGATTGAAAGATTTAAATTCAATGTTGCCACTGTTTGATTAGGCTGGATAATTTGGATAAGAAAAATTTATTGGTAAAGTGGCAAGAATAATGAAAGCACGAGTGAGGGATGAAGGAACCATTGATTGAGAGTTCAATTTGTCATTGCATTGTTTAGCTCCTTCCTCTGTCTGTGTAAGCGCATCTGTGGCTTAGTAGATAAATTTCATGAGTTGGGATGCCTATTTTGTGGCTGTATAGTGATTTTGATATGAAAGGAGCAAGGTCCGATTGTGCAGCTCCTTATTTAATTTGTAATCGGTTTTCATGTATTAGATAAACATGCATGAAGGCTTGATGGTTGAAGGATGCAAAAAGGTTTTTAAATGATGATTGCAATGTTGGTCTTGAGCTGGAAAATTTCCGGTTAGTGATGGCATAAAATATGAACCAATAACTCTGCAAGTGCACGAGTCGTATCAAGTAATAAAATGTGAGTAGAGTATTGTTTTCACGAGGATTTGATACCAACTAAATTGAGCAATGACTTTACACTTTCATTTGAGTTGAGTGAAACACATAGATATAATAAAAATAAGATAAAAATCTAACTAGAAAAATAAATTATAACTAAGATTAAGGATGATTCTAGATCTTAGGCGGCGATTTGGATTATTATAGCCTTAACTACTTCTTAGTGTCTAATTTCTCCCCTTAATTGTAATTAAGATTATATTTGCTGGTTTAGGATTCTTAATTACCTAAAAGGGTCTTCCGACTCACTAAAAGACATTCTAATTATGTTAACTAATCTTTAATTTCTTATATGATTATATAATTAGACTAAATAAAGTGCAGGCCTAATATGACTATGTAGGGCCGGTAGATATATTCCTATCCTATTAGCATATTTAGTTATAAAACTTAATCTTAGACAATTCAATTAAAGGTCTAGTTTAAATTTCCTATCCCTAGGCTTCTTTAGAACACCAAAATCTGTCCCAATCAAATCCCTCATTTTTCAGGACAATCAAGCACACAATTGAATAAACAAATGTAACATTAAAGCAATTAAAGATTGAAATTATTATTCTCTAATTCATAATCAAACTACAATAATCCAAAATAAAGATTTAGCTACATAAATTGAACATTCCCATAAACAAAATAAGAGCTAGCCAAATAAAAGATAGAAGAAATAAAAAAGAAGATAAAGAAAATGATAAACTAATAATCAAAGCTGAACTTCCATCCGTGTTACTGATCTTTCGCATCTCTAAGTCTCAAACCTTTTTCCATTTGAACTCAAACTCTTGTGTTGCTGTCAAAGAAAAAAAACACCCCTCCTTTTGACCGTTAATGCTCTTTTTATAAGCTTTTGAATGCTTGTTGTGGGTTTTTTTCCCCTTTTTTCCTTTTTAATATAAATATATATTATATTTACTAGGAATTCCATTTTCTTTGAACTTTCGTGTAAATTACGTATAATAACCCCGCTTTGTTTTCTGGTATTTAGAGAAAATTGTAGTTGAGATCCCCATATCTTCAATAAACATTGACGTTCCATTTGTCGTGACAATTAGATTTTGGCTAATATTACGATTCTGACCCCATCTCCGAATATCCTTTGCCTTATCTCATAATATCTACAGAATAAAATACACATGAATATATTTGATAGAAAGATTAGCACTCAAATTTAAGAGAGTCATATAAAATAAATCAAATAGATATAAAATATCAACAAATGTGATCTAATATATCTAAAATCTATATCTATTTGATTACAAAATATTCACTTATCAAATTCCCCCACACTTGAACGTTTTGCACTCTTGGGCAAACTAATTTTGAAGTAGGATAAGAATATAGATCCATTTACTTGACTTGAAGACTGCAAAACTCTAATAAACGCAACAAGGAACTAAACATATAATTTAAATAATTAATCACATATAAAGAAACTCAAATTCATATACTGTTAGGATAGGATTTGACCAAAAGGAGGTAAATTGGTCTAATTAAATTTTCGCAACTCTTGAAATAAAACAGAGAGAACAATAATGAACACAGAGATTTATTCTAGTTCGGTTCACTTGGCCTACGTTCAGTCTTTAGAACCCTCTAAGCTTTTTCAAATCCACTATAAAAAACTTTTACAACTAGAGAAGAAGAGAAACTCTCCCATTTCCAAACTTAATACAGCATATTGACACTTTTTGCTTGTGTCTCTTACACTTAAGATTATCTAATATTGAGTAACTCTCACAAGATCAAGATTTAAATAAGAATATTCTCCTTTCGAAGAATTGAATGCTAAGCATTGAAGAATTTATGATCGTGAGAATGAAAACAGAAAAGGTAGATGAAGAACAATAAATGAAGTATTTCAATAGTGTGTTCTCTGCCTCTCTTATCTTAAATGCATTTTCATTTATAGTTGGGAAGTAATAAATGTCCGTTAGAAACAATTTTGTTTTCGTTACTCTCATCTTCTTCATTCAGCTTCTTGCATTAAATGCTTCTGATATGAGGTATGGTTGTTTCCTGAGTTTTTGTCCGTTGAACGCTTTTCCGGTGAGATAATCAGACGATATACTCTCTGTTAATCATTAAAATAAATGAGCATTTATGATAGAAAAAAGGATTTAAATAAATGAAGCATAAAGAAGGAAAGATTTGAGAACAACGAAAAGTTCCGACATTCTGAAACATTATCAGTAAAAAGAGTACTCAAGTGATATGTCACAATACTTGAGTGATTGTGAGAAATAACAGTGAAGAATTCAAAACACTTTTGATGTTACTCGAGTTCTAACAAAAGTATTGTCATAACTTGTGTGCTAGACCATAAAACTCGAGTTTAACTGCGTTTCTGTCAACCAAAACTGCATAAGTCTTTCTATACTTGAGTTTTATGATCTAATACTCGAGTCTTAAAGTATTGAAATCAACACTTCTATTGCTTATCAAGTTTTCTTTAGAGTATTCAGTTTGGAAGACAAACTTTAGGCTCGATACTCGAGTTCTGTTTCACAATACTCGAGTATTAGCAACACTTTTGCTAATACTTCCAGATTTCAAAGAAGCATTTAAGTTCAAAAAGATTTTCTCAACTCAATACTCAAGTTCTGTATATCAATACTCGAGTTTTGTCAACACTTTTAGTAAAACTTGAGTTTCATTGAAAGTGTTGGTTTTCTGAAATCTGTTTCAACACTCGATACTCGAGTTCTATGAACCAATACTCGAGTGTTGTCAATACTTTCATCAAAACTTGAGTTCCATTGAAAGTATTGGTTTTCTGAAACTTGTTTTGACACCCAATACTCGAGTTCTGTGAGTCAATACTCGAGTGTTGTCAATACTTTCATTAAAACTTGAGTTCCATTGAAAGTATTGATTTTTTGAAATTTGTTTCAACACTCTACTCGAGTTCTGTGAGTCAATAGTTGAGTGTTGTCAATACTTTCATCAAAACTTGAGTTCCATTGAAAGTGTTATGCTTTAAAAGCAGTTTTAGATCTTGATACTCGAGTGTTGCATATCAGTACTCGAGTGTTTATAACACTTTCACTAAAACTTGAGTTTTCTTAAGAGTGTTGAGGTTTGAAAGCATATTTTGTTCAATGGTACTCGAGTATTGAGTCTTATTACTTGAGTATTCTCAACACTTTCACTAAAACTCGAAAATCATATAAAGTGTTTGTGAAAACTTTGAATTTTAACATAATTGCAAAAACACAATTGTCATCATCAAAACATTATCTTAACATTCTCCCCCTTTTTGATGAACAAAACCAATGAACAACAGATATTATTGGGATAAGAGAATAAGGATCAAGAATTGCACAATAAGCTTCATAATTGAATAAGATGCAAAAGTAACATAAACATAGAAGTAAGTAATAGTTCAATAGAAACATGTAATAAACATAGCACAATGCAACAGATTCAACAAATAACTATTTCCTGAGTAACTCATGAACCTCCTTGGATGTAAATGTCCTCAACTTAGAATCAAACTCATGAGTACCCAAATAAGAGTTCAACAAATCATGAGTTATACTAATGTCTGTTGAGATAATGTTTTTGATAATGACAAATATGTTTTTGAACTTGTTAAAAGATTCATTGTTTTCAGAAAAGTTTGAGTAATCTTCGAGTTTTATTGAAAGTATTGAAAGAACTCGAGTTACAAGCTTTAGAACTCGAGTTATATTGTTTAAAAATGCTTTCAAAATCTAAAACTTTCAAGAGAACTCAAGTTTTGATTGAAGTTCTGAGATTTAAAACTCGAGTGTCAGGTTTTGGAGCAAGCTTCAGAAAATCAAAACTCTCAATAGAATTCAAGTTTAAATAAAAGTTTTGTTACAACTCGAGTTGTGTGTAACAAAACTCGAGTTTTGAGTGTTAAAAGTGTTTTGGAAAAACAGAACTTTCAAAGGAAACTCAAGTTTAGTAGAAGTTTTGATGAAACTCGAGTTATGGTTTGTGTAACTCGAGTTTCGGGCTTTTGTAGGATTTTCGAAATACAAAACTTCTTTCCAAAACTTGAAGTTTCATTGGAAGTTTTAGTGAAACTCGAGTTGCATCCTCTAGAACTCTAGTTTCGGGCTCTGAAGGTTATTTGAAAAACAAAACTCGTTTCCAAAAACTTGAAGTTTCAATAAAACTTTTGAGGGGACTCGAGTTATGAGAATCAAAACTCGAGTTTTGAAGAGAGAGAAATGAAACTTCCTTCACAACTCAAAGTTTCAGCAAAAGTTTTGGTAGAATTCAAGTTTTGGAAAAATGGAACTCAAGTTTCGAGCTGTGAAAAATTTCTGAATTTCCAAAACTTTCTTCAAAACTTGAAGTTTCGATAAGAGTTACAAAGTAACTCAAGTTTAACTTATTAAAACTCGAGTTTCGAGTTGAGAATCTAAGGAAACCCGAGTTTGCAATGAAAGTTATGATTTCAAAATTCTTATAACTTGAAGTTTCAAGATGTGAAACTCGAGTCTCAAAGAGGATGAACTGACTTACCTTACAAAAATTTTTGAAAACCCGAGTTTTAAATTCTATAACTCAAGTTTTATCAAAACTCTTATTAAAACTCGAGTTTCAACAAATGTTGTATGATCACAGCTGTGTTATTTCATCAGAAACTCGAGTTCTAAGCAGCAAAACTCGAGTTTGCTTTTCCTAACAGTTACGCAGCGTGTCAGATGGCTTTTATTAATGTCAAAACTTACCTTATTCATAATACATTTATTTGAATCTCATCTACCATCATAAATACTCATTTACTTTAGTCTTTAACAGGGAATGATATTCGGATTGCTTCACCAGAAAAAGGGATTCAACAGGCAAAACACAGAAAACATCCTACCTACTGTCAGACGCATTTATTGTGAGAATGTGAACGACGACAATGAGAGTAACGGAAACTTAAATGTTTTTAACGGATATTTAATTCTTCCCAACTATAAAAAGGGAAGCATTCAAGTTTCAGAAGACAGAGAACACAACGTGCAAACATCAAATTTATTACTATTCTGTTACATACTCTGTTTTTCATTCTCTCATTTAAGAGCTTTAGTGTTTATCATCAAAATTCTCAGAAAGGAGAATATACTTGTTCATTTATTGATTCTGTGAGAGTTGACTCAAGATTAGAGAATCTTGAGTAGGAAAAGACACGAGCAAAAGTGTTTGGGGATATATTGAGTTAGGAAGGGGGAGAGTCATTCTTCTGATTTGTTGTAATCTTTTGTGATTAGTAGATTTAAAAAGCTCAGAGGATTCTGAGGACTGGACGTAGGTCAAGTGGACCGAACCAGGATAAATTTCTTTGTCCATTTTGTTTCATACTCTGTTTTTCGTTTTCAACGTTACGAAAATTTTAAACAGACCAATTCACCCCCTCTTGATCAAATCCTATCCTAACAATGTCATCTCCCCTAATCTTAGTCTTCATAGAATACATAATAATGTTCCCAGCATCATTCTTAGCAGAATCAGACTCCATATTGTTATAAAAGATTCTAACCATGTTAGGGAAAAAAGGAGTTTGAATTTTCAAAAGGTTTTCATAATACTCCAAATATTCCTCCAAATAAATCCCAAGTTTCTTCACATACTTTAAATCTACAAACATTGCAGGGCATAAATCTCTAGATTTATAAGCATTCTCATAAATACCCAGAGTTTGAGGATTAATGTAAACACTTCTCACATTGAAGCCCTTGGGTGCTTCTCCTGCTGTTTGCTCAGATGCTTGAGGAGTCTCAGAAGTAGTAGTCCTCTGTGCTTTCATCTTCCTCCTTAGAGTAGACACTCGAGAGGCAGGGGAAACACTCTATGTCTCTGAATCTAAAAGCTCGAGTTGAGAGGCCTCGGGTTGAGAAGAGGAGATCATTGGAGCCTTTCCCTTATCCTTTTGTACTCAAGATGGATTTTGGCTTGCTTGTCCTCGATTTTCTAGTCAAAGGAATCTTAGGTTGCTCTTCCTCCGAAGGCTCTGTTATCCGAACACGCTTGGGAGGAAGAGGAGGAGAAGATTGGGTTGTGATGGGCCACTGGAAGTCCCCTTTTTGGGTTTGGGAGGATTTCTTGGAGTGATTTTAGTGCGGGCCATGCTTGAGGAAGGAGAGAAATTGAAGTGAAAATGAGATTTCGAAGGAAAAAAGGGACGACGGTGTCGAAGAATGGAAATGGGAATTTATCGGAGGAATTGAGGGAAATGAAGAGGTTTGAGGGAGGGGTTATGATTTGGAATGGTTGGGAAGAGGTTTTGGACGGTTATTGAAGGATTTGAACAGTAAAATGGAGAAATTGAAAAATGGGATAGGGTTTGCTTGAGTTTTGAAGAAATGAAAATTGAAGAAATACGAGTTCCAGGAGCAATTTAGTCTCAGTGAGACAAAGTACTCCAATATTGTGACTCAATACTCGAGTATCGGGCATGCAAAATACTGAAAGTAACACTAACACTCGAGTTTTCTTCATAAAACTTGAGTATGTAGGACTAGTACTTGAGTTTTACACTCGAGTATCGAGGCCTAAGTATGAATAGATTGAACATAACTCGAGTTTTACTTAACTATACTCGAGTATCGAGACTTAGAATATGAAAGGTCTCATGAACACTCGAGTATTATTATTTGAACTCGAGTAATATAACATTAGAATATGAAAAGTCTTACCTATACTCGTGTTTTGTCCTCTGTACTCGAGTATTTATCTGTACTTCATTGAAAACTTGAGTTTTCCTGTAGGTGAAATCTCTGGAGAGCTCTGGTACTTGAGTATTAATTTTTAAAACTCGAGTATAGTGAATACTTTCTTCTATCATCGAGTTTTAAATCAAGTGATGACTAATAACACTCGAATTTTGATTCTGGTACTCGAGTATCATGCTCTTTTTCTCAAATTTGCTCTTTACCTCTATCAGAACTTGAGTATTTACTTCAAATACTTCAAGTATTATCCTTCTCATCGAGTTTTTGCTGAAAGTGTCAACAATACTTCCTTCTGAACTCAAGTTTTACTCAGAGTAATTGTTGCTTTGTTTCTTTAACACGTGAACAGATACCTGCAAAACTATTTAAAATACTTTGATGGTAAAGTTAGTATTCAATCATCATAACATTAACATTAAAAGAAAATTACTTACAACTCATTGGGATTTACCATTCCCAATTCTCTCCGTATATTTATGAATTGTTCTCTCGCAAGTGGTTTTGTGAAAATATCTACTACTTGTTGCTGGGTTGGAATGAACATCACTTTAACATCATTTTTCTGAACATAATCCTGAATAAAATGATGACGAATGTCTATGTGCTTTGTTCAGGAGTGATGCACAGGATTCTTTGTAAGACTAATAGTACTCGTATTGTCATAGGGAATGGGAATTTCTGTGAAGTTCATTCTCAAATCCTGAAGTTCTGTGAGTCAATACTCGAGTGTTGTCAATACTTTCATCAAAACTTGAGTTCCATTGAAAGTGTTGAAAGCATATTTTGTTCAATGGTACTCAAGTATTAAGCCTTATTACTCAAGTATTCTCAACACTTTCACTAAAACTCAAAAATCATATAAAGTGTCTGTGAAAACTTTGAATTTTAACATAATTGCAAAAACACAATTGTTATCATTAAAACATTATCTCAACAGATACAAGATTGACAAAATTGAATCTAAGTGAAATAGTCACTCAGGGATATAAAGTGTATCACTCAACTCACTAGTATTGGGGTTCTTTTTCACTCAGTTCACTTGTTTAGTTTCCCTACCATAGGCTTGTAATAGTTCTAGTTCTCTACCACCAATTACATGTGCATTCAAAAATCAAGAGGTCTTTGCAGCTTGTAATGTAAAGGTGTGGAACAAAATTTTCAATAATGCATGGAAGGGAAAAGGTTAAGGTATAGGCTAACATGGAGCTTAACCAACCGTGCATATATCAAAGCATATTAATATAAGATATAATATGATATCAAATCCCAACAATTATGATATTTCATGCTGAGGTGTGTAGAGACTCATTTTTTTTCCTTTCTTCCTCTTTTTTCTCGTTATGCCAATATTTTTTTTTTACATCTCCAGCTCCTTTTTTTTTATTTTTCTTTTTTCTTTTTTTTGCAGCTTTCCCCTTTTCTTCTTGAGCCAATATTTTTTTTCCCGTCTCCAATTTCTTTTTTTTTTCTGCTTCCTCTCGCCCCCCCCTTCTTTCCTTTTCTTTTTCCTTTTCTTTTTTCACTCCTCATTCATCGCACCATTTACCTCTTTTTTGTTTTTTACTGTGCCTTCTGGTGCCTTGACTACAATGAATATACATGAAGATATGATATTGCATAATGTGAATTCATACTGTGATAGATAGTCAAGCTCCAAGTAGGGTGGATGAATCATGCATTCTTGTATGAAAGGGGTTTAGTAATGAATGAACAAATGAAAAGGCCAGTAGGCTCAAAGGGGTGACAAAGGATATATTCATTAAATGGTAGGCCATTTGGTCTGATTGGCTATTTAATATGAATACCTCAATCATATTAAAGAATTGCACATGCATAGGTTAGCTTTGAAAAGAACTAGGACAAGTTCTGAAGAGTAAGTTGAGACAAGTGAAAAATCACACTAAAATCAAATAGTAAGGCTCAAAATTCCTTCCAATAGGGTTATACTATCTCCCCAAATTCAACCAAGTCAAACAATGCATCATCATATAAATTGCAATATATGTAATTAACTTCCTTTTATGCAGTTGGCAACTAAGCTACACTTATTAGAATCCCACAATTTCAAAACCCAAGCAAAATGCCTCACTTCTTCCAAATTAATTAATTTAATTTTTTTTAGAAATATGCAGTATATATTGAAATTTCTAATTTTCTCCCCCACAATTAAATCAAACATTATCTTTCATGTTGTAAAAAGGAAATAAGATAAAGGAACTAGTACTCCCTTGATTTATATTTCTAATTATGATTTGGAGTCCTTCCTTGGGTTCCTTTAATGATGTGCTACGCTCCTACAACAAAGCTTGAGAGAAGTATGAGTTAAAGGATTTATGAAGATAAGAGGCTGCAAGCACAAAGGAGAGTAAGACTACTAATTAAAAACAAAATGCTATTATATTGGGTTGCCTCCCAACAAGCCCTAAATTTAAAATCTTCAGCCAGACTTCTTAACATAAGTGCTAATCATAAGTATCAAACACTTCAATCACCTTGTCTTCGTTTCTGTTCAAACAACAAGGTTTCAAAGTTATATGTACTTCCCCAGTCATCAGCAATTTACTAAATTCAAAGAAAAGTCAAAATGCATATCCTTGCAAATTGAGATAGAAGCTTCTAAGAATTTAGAACACCCAATAAAATCCATTTGACTCCTATGAGTAGGAGTCGAAACTTTAATTGGAGAATCACATACAACTTCTAGAATCTTCTCATCAACTTCAACATTAAAATAACATATATTAGGCTTCGCAGCTGAAACCTTTTCTACACATTCACTACTCATCCAAATTTATTTCAAGCTCATATTCATCCCTAAAAATATCTTTAGTCTCTTGCAATTCCCTTCCTTCAATCTCCTCACAGTAATCATCATTGGAGCTCAAAAAGGAAATATGATTGAAAGTGTTTTGTTGCTTTATTTCTTCAATATCTTTTGACATTTGGCTTACATATACTCCAATATTTTCGATACTTGACTCAAAACTAGTGGCAAATTTGTCTTGGTCATTCTTAAATTTCTCTGTTAAATTTATAAGCCTCTTAAACCTTCTTTCCAAGTGAGATTCTAGGGTGTTTTCTTCAACATATGGATAAGAGTGGTAAGGTGGGGTAGTTTCTTTGAGATAATACGAAAAATCTAGTTCCCAAGATTCTTATTGCTCTAAATTCCAACCAGAACTAAAAGATTTATCAAAATAAGGTTGATTCCTAGTGAAATCATCTCCTACGTAATCAGTGGTTGTGCTAAATGGGCAATGCTTATATAAATGACTCTCTCCACAATAAACACAAGAAAATTAATTATATTGAGAAGAATCAATATTTTCAACCCAACCAGCATTTATTTCCCTTTGTCTCATTTCATCCAAATGCATTTCTAATAAAGAACAAAGGTTAGACAATTTTTATCAATTGAGTCAATAAAATATTGTAACTCATCCATTTTTTTAATTTTATTGAAAAAAACTAATTAAATTTAACTAATAAAAAAATAAGATAAAAATATTCACAAAGCTCAAACTTAAACTACTAATGCTCAATCAATTCCAACCAAATACTGTAGGCACACAAGTCCCCGGCAACAGCGCCAAAAACTTGATGGCACAAAATATTAACCAACAACTTCGCAAGTGCACAGGTTGTATCAAGTAATAAAAAGTGAGTAGAGTATCGTTCCCACGAGGACTTGGTACCAACTAAATTGAGCAATGACTTTACATTTTCATTTGAGTTGAGCGAAACACATAGATATAATAAAAATAAGATAAAATTCTAACTAGAAAAATAAATTAAATCTAAACTATAACTAAGATTAAGGTTGATTCTAGATTTTAGGCAACGATTTGAATTATTATAGTCTTAATTACTTCTTAGTGTCTAATTTCTCCCCTTAGTTGCAATTAAGATTATATTTGCTAATTTAGGATTCTTAATTACCTAAAAGGGTCTTTTGACTCACTAAAAGGCATTCTAATTATGTTAACTAATCTCTAATTCCTTATATTATTATATAATTAGACTAAATAAAGTGGAGGCCTAATCTGACTATGTAGGGTCGGTAGGTATATTGCTATCCTACAAGCAAATTTAGTTATAAAACTTAATCCTACACAATTCAATTAAATGTCTAGTCTAAATCTCCTATCTCTAGGCTCCTTTAGAACACCAAAATCTATCACAATCAGATCCCTCATTTTTCAGGACAGTCAAGCACACAATTGAATAAACAAATATAACATTAAAGTAATTAAAGATTGAAATTATCATTCGTTAATTCATAATCAAACTACAATAATCCAAAACAAAGGTTTAGCTACATAAATTGAACATTCCCATGAACAAAATAAGAGCTAGCCAAACAAAAGATAGAAGAAATAGAAGAGAAGATGAAGAAAAGGATAAACTAATAATCAAAGTCGAACTTCCATCCGTGCTACTGATCTTTCGCATCTCCAAGTCTCAAATCTCCTTCCATTTGAACTCAAACTCTTATGTTGCTGCCAAAGAAAAAGAGCACCCCTCCTTCTGACCCCTTAATGCTCTTTTTATAAGCTTTTGAGTGCTTGTTGTGAGTTTTTTTTTCCTTTTTAATATAAATATATATTATATTTACTAGGAATTCCATTTTCTTTGAACTTTCGCGTAAATTACGTATAATAACCCCGCTTTGTTTTCTGTTATTTAGAGAAAATTGTAGTTGAGATCCCCATATCTTTAATAAACACTGCGTTCCATTTGTCCTGACAATCAGATTTTGGCTAATATTATGGTTTTGGCCCCATCTTTGAATATCCTTCGCCTTGTCTCATAATATCTACAAAATAAAATAGACACGAATATATTTGATAGAAATATTACTTTTTTTTTTATTTTAGCACTCAAATTGATGAGAGAATCATATAAAATAAATTAAATAGATATAAACTATCAACAAATATGATCTAATATATTTAAAATATATATCTATTTGATTACAAAATATTCACTTATTAATTAGTATGAACAATGCTGGTATAATATTAAAAGGAGCTAAATGGACCAGACCAACTGTAGTAAAATAAGTGTGGTTGTTGTGATGTATGAAGAGAGATATCGGTTGGGCTAAGCTTTTAGAAGTTGAAATTTATAAATGTAAGACACTAGATATATACTATACATCATGAAGATAATGAATAAGAGCTATTTCCATTGCCCTATGCTTTTCTCTAATTCTCTATCTTCTTACTCTTCATATTCATAACACGTTATCAGCACGAGACTCTAACAATGCTGAGTGAATTCTGCAATCAGGTGTGCCTTTCAGGAATTCTTGTATTCCTTTCATTGTGTGCGTATAAATCTGTTTATGTGCAAGATCATTCATATTGTCTTCTTTGTGTGTATCTGTGAATATGCGCACACGCACACGTTTTCTTGATCAAAATTTTTCATATAAAATTTTTCCCAACCTTCTCCTTACATGTTCTATGAAAAATCTCACAGATGACACAGTTGAAAAACCAGTGAAATCATTGTGTGTGTGTGTGTTTGTTGGAATCTGCGTTTTCCTTGGTAAAATCTCACTATAAATCTTCCTGTATGTATGTGCATATGTGTTCAATCATTTTTTTTTGTATGTATGGTTTTCATAAATCTGGAATAATTCATGGTGAAAAATCTGGAAAGTTTTTCCCCCAAAAAAAAAAATCATGATCCAAAAAACAATGCCATGGTCGTCGGAAATTTTCTCACCATTGCCGAGGAATTGGGTCAAATTTGGCTTGAGCATTGAAGGTTCCACAAATTACGTTTTTATGCACGATTTTGGTAAAATTATTCTCAAATTTTCTTTATTTCATTATGCTAATAATGGGCCAACAGCTTTGGGCCACTTGTTTGGGCATTAGAAAAAACAAAAACATTTTAGGCCCTTTTTCTGAAATAATGCCATTCGGCTACGCTTATTGGGGCCACATGTGTTATTCAGCCCACATATAAAAAAAATTGTGAAGCTTCTTTTGGGCTGGAGATTTGGGCTTCTGAAATTTAAAAAAGAAAGGAAGTAAAAAAACCACAACATGCCCACGCCTGGAAATTGTGAAGCTTCTTTTGGGCTGAATTTTTTTTTTCTTGAAACTCGTTTTTGGGCCTTTCAATTCAAGAAAATGGTAAATGTATCTGGGCCAGCTTTTGGGCCACGTTTTTTTTTCCCACTAATCTAAATCTTTTGGGCCCTTTTCCCAGACAAATGTTTTGGACTCCTATTCTTATTTTTGAGCCACTTGTGATTGGACTTATAGATATTATTTTATCCAGAAATTTGAGAAAAAAAAAAGACATTTTGCATTGGGTCCATTGTGGTTGTGGATTTTTCTTACAAAGCAATGTTATTTTTCAATTCTTATTTGGGCTCCTTTTTGTTCTGAGCTAATTCTTTGGGCTCTATTTAGTTTAGTTCTTATTGATAGAACATTCAATCCCAAAAACATTTGAGCCAAAACGTTTTGAAAATAAATAAATAAGTTATTTGTCTATTTGAGCTTTGCTTGATTTTACGTTATGCATTTGGGGCCCTATTTATTTTATTGATGGACACTTATTTGTGATGAGCCATTTAATTATTGAATTAATTTTGAGAATTTTTTTTAGTTCAATTAAATTGTTTTTCATTTGGGTCATTTGTAGTGTATTTCTGAAAATGTTCTAAGCTAAATAAAATTGCTTTAGCTCTATCTTTATCCTTTAATTGCTTGGAAATTTTATTAATTGCCATGAAGTAAGGATTCGATTAAATTGTTTAATTATGCTTTTCCCATGCATAATTTAATTCATTAAATTTGTCGAATATTCGTATTTGATTGCAAAATTTATTGTTACATGGTTTCCAATTAGTGAAATTGTTATTAAATTTTGCAATTATTTAATTGCAAGAATGCTGAAAACTTGTATTTAAGTGGAAATATGAAGGAATAAATTATTGTATGGGTACATGGAATAGTGAGAGAATTTAAATCAACTGATTAAATTCTCACAAAGGATATGCATATTTTTAATTCAATTGTATACAATTGAATATTTGTTTTTAGTATACAATCTTGACGAGTAGCTATAGGATCCTCTATATTGGATACATAAAAGACCCATTTGGTTTTTGGAACAATTTAAAAGAAAGGTATAACCACAAGAGGTTGGTTATCTTTCCAAAAGCCCATTATAAATGGATGTTGTTATGCTTACAAACTTTAAGTTTGTTAGTGAGAATAACTCAGCCATGTTTCATGCATCCAATTTTCTTCTATTTTAGCAATATAGGGAGAGAAGTTTTAAGAAATATATTGGCGTAATTTCTTTTCTTCTCATAGCTGAATGGAACAACGAAATTTTTGTTGAAAATTCACAAATCCATCCAATTGACTCGACTTTATTCCCAAAAGTGAATATTTAGTGGTGGTAGTCAAGGTAGTGGATAAGACAACAACCACGGGCGTGGGCATGGTCAAAATCATAATGATTCTAATTCCTACCTGAAGTGAGGAAAAACTGATGAGAACCATTAAAACCTCACACATGCCAATTGTGAGACAAATCATCAGTTCGTCTACATAATTGGTTGCTTACTAATCAAGCCATTCATGCCAATTGCTCTCCCCCTTATTGTGGAGCGTCTTTAAACATACCTCCCCTAACAGAAAATCGTGGGTCGAGGTCAACCATTGACGAAAATAATGGGACCTGGCGAGAGATTTCCCTCTCTCCCTTGGTGCCAAAAACCTATCAGTCTGGCCAGGGTGCTCAGAAGTGTGTCTCGAAAGAGTCAATATTATGCATTGGAGGACAAAATGTGGGCATAATAAATAAATTGGATATGCATTGAAGGCTCCAGAAGAGCCAATATTATGTTACCTGAATAACTAGAATTATGCATTGAAAATGCAGTCTATTATATTAAATCTACAAGAAATTTATTAAGTTTCAAGATATCCATAGAAATGGATACCATATAGAAACAATAATTGAAAATAATTTAGAGTGTTTTACATTACAAATTCAATTTTTGTAGAAAATATATATTATAAAATTTTCCTCTATTTTCGTTTAGCTTGTACTATACATAAGTATAGTTGAAAGTATATGACAGTAAATTAGAAGTTTACAGATTAATTTAATGTTTGGCATGAGATAGTAAACCGAAAGTTAAGTAAACAAGCCAGTAGCTTGACAAGGTAAACCAGAAGTTTACTAATACAAATAAGTGGTTAAGTAATATAAGCCAGCAGCTTGACAAGGTAAACTAGAAGTTTATCAATGAATTCAATATTTGGCATGACCGGTTAGACCATCGAGATTCAATTATGATGCAAAAAATGATTGAGAATAAATGCGGACATACCCTAAAGTGTAAATAGATGTCACTATTTCTCATGTGCTGCATATTTCAAAGGAAAATATATTATTAGGCCCTCTTAAAGTTAAATGCAATGTGAGCCTCTCACATTCTTAAATCGGATACAGGAATATATTTGTGGAATAATAAACCCAAATAAGGAACCAATTAGTTACCATATGGTTTTAATTGATGAATCAACTAAATGGTTCGACGTTTGTTTATTATATTCTTGCAACCTGGAGTTTGCAAGATTCCTTGCTCAACGAATATGGTTAAGAGCACATAATCCTGAGTATCCGATCAAGAAACTACATCTTGATAGTATTAGTGAATTTACTTCATTAGCCTTAATAAGGATTTCATATCCCTTGAAATTGATGTTGAAACATCTTATAATTCATGTTCATATGCAAAATGGACTAGCAGAATAATTGATTAAATGGTTGCAACCTTTTACATGAGGAATAATCTCCCATATTCTGCTTAGGGACTAGCCATTTTGCATGCAGTGTTGTTAATTCGCAAGAAGCCAACAAATTATCGAAAGTTTTCCCCATTCCAAAGGTTTTTGTTCAAGAACCTAATATTTCCTACTTTTGGGTGTGTAGAATATGTGCCTGTAAAACCACCACAACACACCAAAATGGGTCTTTAAAGTATGATGTGAATATATGATGGTTATAAATTTTATGACACAATTTGCCAAGTGTCATTTGATAAATTACTTTTTCCAGTATCAGGGGGAGAAAATAAGCAGTTGGGTAAAGAGATTAGCTTGAATGAATTATCATTGGCTCTGTTCGATCCTCATAAATGTGCACAGAAAATTCAAAGGATAATTCATTCATAGAATTTAGCTAACCAAATGCCTGAAGCATTTATTGACCCAAAGTGAATGATAAAGTCACATATCTCAGCTGCTAAGTGCTCCTATAAGAATGAATGTCCAAGAAGGACAATATATTATGAATGAATCTAAAGCATGCCTGAAGTGTGAAAGACCCATCGGTTTAAAATCGTCGCAAGACAAAAGGAGCTAAGAACATAGATGGTAAAGTCGAGGTTAATCATGAAAAATTTATTTGCTCTAGAAAAGTCAACTCCTAAAGAGTTATTTTCTCCAGAAGAGAATATTGTAGTCCCAAAAGAGACTCAGGTACCTGAAGAATTTGAAAATATTGAGATCTCAATAAACTATAGAATCCGATGGGATTGAAACAAAGTCAACGTTGACAACATCATTATTTATAAAATAGTATATGATGTAATGAATGATGAGGATCATAAGCCAATATCCATTGTTGAGTGTCAATAAAGAAAGGATTGGCCATATGGATGTAAGCTATTAATGCAAAATTACTGTCATTGAAAAACGAAAGGTTTTAGGACTTGTAGTCTTTACACCGACAAATGCAAAGCCATTGAATATAGATGTGTATTTGTATGGAAGATAAATGAAAAAGGTGAAGTTATAAGATATATGGCACTTCTTATAACCTAGTGCTTTACACAAAGATCTTGTATAAGTTGAGAAGAAATACATTCACTAGTAGTGGGTATGATTACTTTTCGTTATTTAATTAACCCAGCAGTAAATAAAAGGCTTGACTTGGGTCTTATAGATGTCATGACTGTACATTCACATGACACCTTGACAGTAACATTTATAGGAAAGTCCTTGAAGGACTCAAGATGCCAAAAGCACCAAATGCAAATTCTCAAGAATAATATCAAATTCAATTAGACAAGTCTTTATATGGCTAGAAGCAATCCATACGCATTTTAATGAAAATATGTGTGAGTTTGCCTTTATTGTTGTCTATGTTGATGATATCAACATCATTGAAATGAATGTTCTATAACAGTTTTTGAAATGAATGTTCTATAACAGTTTTTCTCAAATAAGTCACTTTCATTATGAAACCAAATGATTGTGAAATCTGGGCAGATTGATAAAAACCTCTTTAGATCTCAAGAAATTAGCGAAGAAGAAGATGAAGAACTAATTGGTCCAGAAGCACCCTTCTTAAGTGCTATTTGAGCACGAATGTACCTTGCTAATATGACATGCCCCGACATATCATTTGTCACTAATCTATTAGCAAGATATAGTTCTTCAACATTACAAATACAGTAGAATAGAGTGAAATATATTCTTCGTTATCTCAGAGGTATTATGAGTATGAGGTTATTATACTCAGATTTATCTAAGTATGAATGATCATTTATTTAGATGCTGCTTAATATATTTGTTTACATGTGTAGGTACAACTGTACAAAAGGTGATGGAGCAAAACTTATTTCACTAAAGTCTTCTTTACTCATGACCTTTCAAAAGGAATTGAAACTATCATCCCACAAAATCGTCTTAATGAAAATCCAGCAGATTTGTTCACTAAGTCATTTTGTGCTATAAACATTTCACTTCCCAAACTCAAAAATATTGAGCAATATGGTTAAGAGGGAGAGTTGATACACGCTGTACTCTTTTTCCCTTATCTAGGTTTTGTCCCATAAGGTTTTCCTAGAAAGGTTTTTAATGAGGCAGCATTGGGAAGTGTATCAATAAACTATGTACTCTTTTTTCTTCTGCTAGGTTTTTATCCCATCGGCTTTTTCTTAGTTGAAGTTTTTAATGAGGAATATGTTTAGTCATGGACATCCAAGGGGAAGTGTTATAAATATTATTATGTGGATGTTCATATATCCCATTATCCCCGATTATGTATCCTCTTAATATCTTATGTAATCTTTGATATTGTAAATCCTTGCCTATAAATGTAAGGCACTAGATATGTACTATACATCCTGAAGATAATGAGTAAGAGTTATTTCCATTACTTTATGCTTTTCTCTATTTCTCTATCTTCTTTCCCTTCATATTCATAACAATTTCATGATAAGGTTGGACTTTTGCCTAGATGGATTTAGATTGGGTAGGATTAAAGAACGGGTGTGACAAAATAAAATTCGGACTCAATAAATTTAACGATGATTTTATAATTAAGTGATATTAAAATATTAATTATTTAATATAATGATTTTTATATGTTAAGATTTAATCATGCTTTATTAGTATTTAATTAAAGAATAAATGTTTAAATTTGTTGAGTCAATTTTTCCTATCAAGTGAAACTAATGGTGTTAAGATTAAATGACTAAGAGTATATTTTTTAAATTTAAAGGACTAAAATAAAACCTGATATAAACTTATAAAACTAAATATATATTTTAACCTAAAAAATGGTCAAATTATATAAATGATCATATAAGTTTACATTAAATTTCAGTTTATTCCTTTAAATTTAGAAAGTATATTTTTAGTCTTTCTATCTTAAGATAGTTTCATTTAACTGAAAATGAGATTTAGTAAATTTAAATAGTGATTATATAGTTAAATAATGATAAAATATAATTAAATTTTAAAATATAAAAATTTTAAAATATTAAAAATTAAATGTAAGCATTTTTATATATATTTAATTGCAGAATGATTGTTTAAATTTGTTGCATTAATATTTTCCTTTAAAAGAAATTAATAGTGTTAATATAAATATGATTAAAAGTGTAATTTTTAAAATTTAAGGGATTAAAATGAAATTTGGTGTAAATTTAAATCACTAAAGATTGTAAAAATGACTAATTTATCCATTTATTCTTTTAAGAGTTTGAGGCTATTAGGAAGTTGAGGTAATTAGTTCATTTGAAATACTAGGAAAAAATTAGTATACTAAATTTTGTGCATCAACATATATAAAATCATGCCACTCTGCTTTATTTTGTCATTTTTATCTATTTAATTTAATTCTCTCAAACTCACTTTACCCTGGGCTATAGTTAAGATTTATTTGAGTTACAATTTCATTACCTAGAAACTTTTAATCCACAAAAAACAAATACAGTGTTATTGTTACCGCGTACTTCCCTTCACATTTTCTCATAACCGCACTTCGCCCTAATTCAATATGAAGATCATAAGGTGAAACACACATGCACAGCTTTCATTCTTAATTAAACATACATAAGCTTTATTCCACGACAAATAGTTTGCCATTTATTTACATTCGGTACACGCATAGCACAACACGTAGTACAACACCTAACTGGTGTCTTTCATACGGCTATATATTATTTGGCTTCGTTTATTATTGCTGGAGGATGTGCTTCATATGGAAGTAGCAAGCTTCAAAGCAGGTGTTTCTTTATTCCCTTTGGTTGGATATGCACCAGAACAGTTTATGTTACATACTCCTTGAGTAGTACCAGTGTTTCTTTTGATAAAGATATAACCACTTTGTCCTCGGGTGGATCCCCATGAGTTTTTGACAAGCCAATAATCTTGACCATCACCCGATGAACCATATCCTACAATTAATATTGCATGATTATGCTTGCATGAGCCGATACCTGAGCAATCGTCTCCATTAAATATTCCCTGTCAAAGTTAAGAAAACAACTATTAATCACTTTTCAAATGTACCTTGTTGGATGATAGAGACATAGTGATGAGGTAATGAAAATATGACTTACACTTCTTGTAGGACTTAAAATGCCGGCTTGCATGCATACAGGGAAACGCTAACAGGTTGCTTGAAAACAAAACAACGGAGAGAACTTTCTGATATAGGTTTGTGATACCAATAATTATAGCTATCGATAGTAGCAATTTTGTTTTGTGCCTGCATCAAAATGTATAAAATCAAAATAAGAGTAAAGCAAGAATTAAAAAAAAAAGACTTCTATTTAAACAACAAAATTAGTTCACACAAGTCTAAACACTAACCTTTGCGGAATTGCGAGCAGTTCCGTCAGCTGTATAAGGATATAATCTTTTCTTGAGGCAATACCACCATTTTTAATCACATAGTGAAATGCTTTGACATACCACCCTTCACTGCAGCCATTACTTGTGATATGAGTTGTTGTTTAGAAAGACTCGAAAGCCATTTTGAGACTATTTTGTTTATTCCTTCCATAGTTCCAATTGCAAAGAATGTCCAGATCTAATATGGCCAATTCATATTTTATTTTATTTTTTTAAATGACAACTTCTAAATGAAAAGTCATTTTTTTAAAATAAAAAGTGATAGTTAAGAGATTATCTTTATTTTTTATTCTATAAAAATTACAATAAATATTACTAAAAATAAAATTAAAAAAAATATGGATTATCACTACAAAAAAACTGATTTTCAGTGACGACTTTCAGTGGTGACAGAAAAAGTTGCCACTGAAAGTAGCTTTTATGTGGCTTAGGTAAAGTGGTATATATGTGGTGACACGTGGTGTGCAGAGAATAGTAGTAATGTGGCAGTCGTAAGTGACATGGTGTCGATTGGTGATGATGTGGTAGTTACTGAAATAAATTATTATCTTTTTTTAAATAGTTGTGAAAAGACTTTGTCACCATTGAATGTATCCTTTTGTCACAGTCGAAAGTACCCTTCGGAGGTAACAAAAAGTTACCGCTGAAGGTACTTTTCAGCTGTGACTTTTTTGTCACCATTGAAGGAGATCTTTAGCAATGAATTTTTTTGTCACAGCTGAAGGGTACATTCAAAAGTCACCGTTAAAAGTTTTTTTAGCAGCGTTTTATTTTTGTCATCGCCAAAGTTTTCAACGACAATCAATACAACGGTGACTCTTTGGCGACGATTTATTGCCACCATTTTCAATGATGACTTTTTATACTTTAACTAAGAGTCAATTTTATTTTAGTGTGTGTAGATCTAATTAGACATTGGATGCACCCAAGGGAGTCACAATAAGGATGAGCAAACGTGAAACACGGGTGGTTTTGGCGTATTCTGTACATTCGATATATAGTCCCCACTTCCACAATGATTGCTATGACGCCAATTAACTACATCTCCAATGTTTGAAAGTTACATATGTGATGGCCAGTCTGAACATTTTCCTAAAACAAGAAAAATTGTGGATCAATTGATTGAAAGAGACAGTGGCCTATGTGCCTCCATATGCTTTTTTTTTTTTAATTTTATCAAAATACTATATACAGTACAAAAAATTACAAGCATCTTGGACCATGAAAAGTATAGACAACCTTCGGTCAAGAGCTAATTTGAAAGTGAATTTTAAATCTAAATAAAAAGAAAGTTTTTCATTTTATCTTTTATGTATATTATTTTTCTCTAAACTAATTTGTTTCGTTTGTAGATTGATATACACCTCTAATCCTATTTATGAGCAAGAGAGAGAAATATTTTTTTTTGGTCCAAACACTTTGTTCTAATATAACATGCCAAAAATTTGACCAACGTATTATAAAATGTAATTGAGACTTTGAGAAGCCAATTACAAAAGTTTGGATAAAAATTAATAAATTTTGGACCAAAAATATTTTTAAAAAAATTATTTTATTTTTAAAGAATTTAAAAAAATCAGTAAAATTGTTCAAAATTTATTGTAATAATTATTTTACAAACAAAGGGTCAAATTTGGAGAAAAAAGTTACTTATTTGAAAATAACGTTGCATTATGGATTATAAAATAATAATAATACTAATATATCTGCCATCAACTCTTTTCACTCATTCCTCTTCGTCTGCGAGAGCAGAAAGACAGCAAGCAGAGCGAGAGTGAGAGACAGCGAAGGTGTGAGAGAAGGGGGGCCATCGCCATCGGAGAAGTGATCGGAAATTGCATGCAACCGAGGATTTCAACCCAGGTAAGCTTTGCTCTTCCATTTCCGTCTCTGGATTTTTGATTTGGGGATGGGTAGATCTTCTAAGGGTGTGTTTGGTTTGAAGGGGGATGGGTAGATCTTCTAAGGGTGTGTTTGGTTTGAAGGGAAGAGATGGCAGGGGAGGGAATGGAGGGAAGGGTAAAGAATGACAGGGAAGGAGATTACCTTGTTTGGTTTGGTTTAAAGAAAGGTGAGGAAGGTTATTTTTAATGATCCCTTGTTTGATTTAATAAGGGAGGAGAGGAAATGAATGATAGTAATTTACTATTTTACCCTTACGTATTAATTATATTTTTTATTTATATTTTATATAAATTAATTTAGACATTAACATTAATTAATGCATTAATATTTTTATTTGCCTTGTGATATTTTATTTTGAAAAAATAATAATATTTTTTTATTTATAATAATATATTTTATTTTTAATTAGTTTGTATAATATATGTTTTAATTATAATTTTATGATTTTTTTTATTAATTTAACAATAATATATTTTATTTATTATATATTTTGTTAAAATATATTTTTATTTATAATAACGTATTTTTTATAAATTAGTTTTATAAAAATATATTTTATAATTTTTAATTTTTTTTATAATTTATTTTTAATTAAAATTATATAATTAATATTTTTAAATTAATTTATAATAATATATTTTTTATTTTATTACAGTATGTTTTAAATTATAATAATATTTTTTCAAGAGTATTAATGGAATAATAGAAAAATTGGAATGGTAAATTTGTCAAAAAAATTTGGCTCCTCTCCAAAAAAACCCCAATTTGGAGGGGAGCTAAAATGGGGTTTAGAAGGGGAGGGGAGGGTAAATTTCAGTTTCCCTCCCCCTCAAAATTTTGAATCAAATGAGGGGAGGGGAGCATTTTCCCTTCCCTTCCTTCTTCTCCCCTCCAACCAAACACACCCTAGAAGTCGAGAAATCAGACGTAAAACGGAGTAATCTCACCAATTAGCTTAATGCACGTTCACATTGAAGCTTCCTCAAGCTAAATCAAGCGTGCATGTGATGGTTTCACCGGGTTATTGTGTTTGAGAGAAATGGGTTTCGGTTTCATCGAGTCGGGTTCCCTGTTTCTCTAAATAATTGATTTCTGAGCTGTGATCTCTTGTCTTAATAATGATGAATGCTTAGTATTGAGCTGTTTTTCCAGTATGCATGTTATCTCTTCTCTGGGTTTTGAGACAAGCCAAAAATAGATTTCATTTTTCTTTCTCAACTTGAGTTCTTTGGGTCCGAAGATGAAGATGAAGTCCTGGCCTGTGAAAATATTGAATAAGGGTATGCAAGTTGGTCTTTCCTTTTTATTTTGGGTCAATTCGAGCTGTGCATGTTTGTGTGCTGCTGGTGACATTGATGAATTGAAACAGGAGTCCTTGTTTCCATGAAAAGTGGGTTCGGGTCCTTTAGTTTTGAGGATTTCATGTGCGTTTTCTGCTGAGTTTGTTGGATTGGATGCACAAATGTTTAGTTGTGAGTAAAGTCCTCTATGTTTCATTGAAAGCTGAGCAACATGGAAGTTCTGAGTAATCAAAGGAAAATATATATATATATATATATATATAAACACATGCATACATTTGGCTGTAGATGTGTTTGAATGGTAGAGGATAAATGATTTTATGAAGGACGTGTGAAGCTTAGAAGAGTCAAAATGGATAAAAGATTGGAATTCGGTAATTTTAAGTGTTGGTTTGATTCTGTGGGATAAATTTATGTATATACACATGAGTGTTTACCTGTGTCTATGAATGTGTGTGTATATATAAGTATTGTGGAGATTGGGATGGACTATGAGCTAAATCTATATATGCTGTGAGTGTGTGTATATATATATTCTCTGTGAAACTGGAATTTGGATTATGAACTAAGGTTTTGTTCTTGAATGCTAAGAATTTGAAAATAGGAATTTGGGGTCAGAGAATAAATGGTTTGAGAATGGTTATGATCTTTGGGATTGTAAGTTGAATTTTGAAATGGTTTATGAGAGTAGAACTTAACAACTTTGCTACTGTTTTGAGTTCCTAAAATGATAAAATAATGGCTCAAAATGTCAAAGTATGGTGGGCTGCATAGTGACTGCTTTGTCTGTTTGGTTAAGATTAATTAATGAAAGGAACTGTCAAAGAGGGATTTAAAGTGATTTTTGAATTTAAACCCACTGTTTTGGTGCTTGTCATGGTAAGAAATAATCCCAACTGTCTTCCCTATATATATGAACTTGTATGCACATATATATATACTCTATAAATTGGAAATTAGGATTTATTGTTTGGTTAAGGTTTTGTATATATATGCATGCCTAAATTGATGGAAATAGAAAGGGTATGCTATTGTTTAGAAAAGAGATTTTGAATTAAAAGCAGTTAAGTTTGCATTTCTAGATTGCTGGCTTTGAGTGTATTTCAAATTGGTCAAATGGTCTTTGCTGATCATGAATTTTGGTAAGCAAGTATTACTCATAACAAACTTTAAAATGAGTACTAAAATGTATCATATGGATAAATGAATTGTAAGTTATGAACCAATAAAATTTGGTTCTAAAATCTGAAAAATTGAAAAAATTGCTTATCAAACTGCAACTTGTGAGCATTTATTGAGAATATTGATGGATTATATTTAGTAAATGCTGATGTTCATTGAAAGAGGACACAGAGAGCTTCAACTTGAACCATTGCATTTGGAATATTATAGAATAAGTTATGTTTTTTTTTCAAAGTTATTGGAAAATGCAAATGTCAAGGAAATAGAATTAAAAAAAAAAGAAGGGGTAGAAGTGGGCTTAGAAAAGAAAGATGAGTTGAATAAATCGCGATAAATGTATAATTAATATAATATTATAAGTGTACATTTTTTTAGGATTCGATATTTGTTTGAGCACCTCGAGGAAGTCTGAAAAAGGGAATACTAAGAAAGGTAACAGTAAGTGAAGGGAGACAGGTAGAAATATTCTTTATCATCTTATTCTTATGTATTTAATTCTGCATACTTGTTTGTGTCATATTTGTTGTGTGTGATGTGATGAAATCCCTTGGAAATATTTTACTCTGGGCCCCCTTCGAAGGTGCAGGAGTGTTATGTTTAAAGTCCTAAGGGATAGCTTTCTTTGGGCCACCCTCCGAAAATGTGGGGTGTTATGTGAATCTTTTGAAGGTGTAGGGTGTTATGTGAAATGTTATCCATATGAATATGTGGCTTGTTTATGCATGATTATAAATTGTATATATGACTATTTGATAAAATGTGGTTTCTATGAAGATTTTTTATTCTCACTCTCCATTTCAAATAAATATAGCTAGGGGGTAGCCCAAAGGTGAGGAGTTGGTGACAAGAAAAGCTTAGAATGTGGGAAGGTTGGATGGTGAAAAGGAAGATGGAACAAAACCCTCCCCCCCCCTTTTTACATATAAATTTTGGTTTTGAATCAGTAGTTACAAATTTATTTTGATATAAGCCTAGATCGTTTAATGGTTATGTGTATAATTGTATGACTCATATATTTAGTAAGATAAGAAACTGAATGTGGTTGTGAGAGGGATGTCTTCTCACAAAATACAGGTAAGTGTTATCTATAATGGATAACCAATAGTTTTAAAGAAATATGATAGAACCCAATATTTACATGGTTTTCTTGAGCGTTTTATGGTGTTTTGTAACACCTTTACCCTTATTTTGCATACATTTATACCATTATTGATTATATTGATTCATGCATTGCATTGTACTTAGTTAAGGGTAAAAATGGGTCATTTATCTCATCCAAACTGTGAATGCCTTGATCTTTAATTCATTTAACTTCTACAAAGCTCTTTACCTTTATTTGTAGCCATTTGGAGGAGATTTCAAGACCCAAAATGGAACATTGAAAGAGCCACAAGTTCATCAAGAGATAAAAATAGTCAAAGGAGCCATTTGCCACTTTTAGGTCGCAACCTGAGAATTTAGGTCGTGACTTGGATGCATTTTTCAGAAGATGTGAGTTTTACAACACGTCGCGATGCAGCTGACCCAAGTTGCAACTTGACTACTTCTATGTCGCGACCTAACTATGCCAAGTGGCGACATAATCACGTGGAAATGATGCTGTGCATTTTGAGTTGAGGTCAGCAGCTGGATCTAACTAAATTGGAACAAGCATGACGGAAACCAGGTCTCCACTCTGCAGATTTGTAGAGGAGAGCCTCCAGCACTGCTCTCTCTCAACTCCAACGTCCCCATCCATTTCCTCTTCCATTTTCTTCATTTCTCAACCATTTTCTGCACCTCCAACCCATTCAAACCAGTTTCATACCTTCTCCATCATATTTTCCACTCCCTTTTGTAGTTTCTCTCATGGCAGAACATATATGTAGTGATAGCTGCGTTTTGGAAGCAATGAGAGGCAAAATCCCTAGTCACTTGGTGAGGGAATAAAGCTTGAGTTCATGAGCACACTAGGGGAGTTTTTCTTAGTCTTGATATATGTTTGAACAATGTTAGACATTTCTAGATCTAGGAATTTCTACTGTCATGTAACCTTAATTATAGATTTGTGATTTTGTGATTAGACTATGTAATTGATTTAGACAATGTGTTTATGCTGAATTACATATATGCATTGCAGTTGTGATTAATTCATAGCATCTAATTAGTTGTCAATGATTTTTGATAGTTAATGTGTGTGCTTGGATTCTTTGGTTGTTGATTTACAATCATTGGAGCATTTGCATCATCCATTCAATTACAGTCTAAGTGGTTTTAAACAATGTTTTAAGAGGTGGTAATTAACTTGGATCCAAGTGAGTTTTCATCAATTAAAGCATTGGACCTAAGTGATTGCTTGGGGTTTTTATCTAGACTTAGAGAGTTATAAATTCCCATATCAATTTGAGAGCGATGACGGTCGAGTTCTTATCAGGAAGGGCCTATCTCTTCATATCTTCGATTTAATTCAACCATTTCATTATTAAACCAAAATATCAAAAATATTTGCTTCTTGCATTGTTTTGTTATTGCACCATTGTTTCTATAAACCAAAACCCCCTTTTCATACCCAAGTTCAACATGTTTTTGATAACCAATTTAGACTAGGATAAACAATAAACCGCTCCTCGAGAAGAACGATTGGTTGCTCACTATACTACATTCTTTTGTGCAATAATTTTGTATCGAACCGGAAGGCGACAAAACCGAGTTCGATCAAAATATCATAAGTAAATGAACATAGGGAACAGTTTTAAAGGAAAAACTGTTTTTAAATTTCAGCTAATGAGTATAAACCCAATATCAAGCCTGACTCTTTAAATCTAATTGGGAATGACAACTTTATATAAAAGTTGTATTCAAAAGTTTAAAATTTTTCAGAAAATCCCATTCTAACAAATGTAGACAAAAGATATTTTATAAAAAGGTATAACTCTTTTGCCTAAATGGATTTAGAATGGGGAGTATTAGAGAACAGGTGTGTCATCTGATGGAGTATAATGTACATATTTGCCACATGAAGTAAGTCTCTCACAATGTGGCCTATTAAATGTTGAAAAATTCAATCGGGCACTATGGTCATTTCCAATTTAGCAATTAGAAAGTGAATTCAGGTTCAAAGGGTCCACAATATGAAATGACTATAATGACCCTGATGCGTTTTGTAACATCTTAAAATTTGACCAATATTTTATAAAATGTAACTGAGATTTTAGGAAGTCAATTACAAAATTTTGGACAAATGTGAATAAACTTTTGGCCAAAAGTATTTTATGGAGATTTGCCAAAAAAATATGTATAAGTAAAATTGTCTAAAATTTATGGTAATAATTATTCTACATGTTAAGGATCAAATTTGGGGAAAAGTTATTTGTTGACATATATTATTGCAATTGTGGAACTGTTGGGAAAAAAAACTCAGTTGAGTGTTAAACCCACACATGCCACATATAACACATATGTGGCTCAACACATGAGCCCCACATCCCCCACCATCAGTTTTTTTAACTCATTCCCTTCTTCATTTCATTCATCCAGACTGGAGAACGCAGAGAGGGTGAGAGAGTGAGCGACAACGAGAAAGAGAGAGATGTCGTGGTACTCACTGGAGGAAGGCGTCGACGTCGTGTGCAAGCTCCATTTCTGTTGAGGTGAGTTCTCTAAACTCTCCTCCATTCTCTGTTTTTGAGTCAGATGGGGTGGGTTTGAGTTTGTGAACTACTAAGAAATCAGTGAAGATTCACCGATTAACTTACTGCATGTGGAAAATGAGAGCTTCTCCAAGCTTGATCGAACTTTGCATATGATAAATTGACTGATTGTGTGAGTTTGAGGGAACGGGTTTTGTTGTCTGAGTTGGGTCCCCTGTTCCGTGGTCTCTGAGCTGCAATATTGTGTTAGTGTAAGTGAAGGAATATTGCAGCTAAGTGTTGAAAGCAACTGGTCTTGGGTTTTTTTTTTTTTATATATACTCTGAGGTCAAAGAATAAATTCTAAGTAATTGTTGGTATTCCCTCACTATGCTCTTGATTACAACGTGGAGATATAGATTTGGGAATCTTTATTTTGTTTTCCCGTTATTTATCGAAGACTATGAAATTTTTTTTTTCCGGGCATACACGAAGGGAAAGATCAATTGCAAGGTCTAAGTGAAAAAGACAGCACTAAACTACTTCTTTCTTTTGAAGCCCGTCGTAAGCGAGGCGAGATGGAGAGTCAAAGGAAAGACCTAAGCTCTGGCCTATACTGCTTCCCCTTTCCCTACCATGGCCCAAGGTAGGAATATACCTTAGAGAAGAAAGAAAAAAGGGTGTATCAAAACTGTTTGGTTAAGTAATGTTTGAGGATGAAATTGCCACTGATTTTGTGTAGGCATGGATGACGTGTAAGTGTTTCTAAGTAAAACAAATCTGATTGTTGTGGTATTAAGGAGCAAGTGTCTCACATTATTAAAGCATGACTAAAGGCTTAAATATATTGGTGCTGTTTTGGTTTTAGAAATAAAAAGTTGAAGGTGAAAATGCCAGAGTTTTTGTACAGGTATTCTGAGGCAAAAAGGAAGAGTTTAAGTATTTAGTGGTTTGTTAAGTGCGTTAACTGAGTCTGGATTCATTAAGTTGGGGTTAAATGTTAATTTTGGGTTATTGGATAATGAAAAACAAAGCATCAAGTGTATCAGAAAAGTAAGTTGCTGACATAAGTCACTAATTTTAGATGACGTAAAACCTAGGTAAATGGCCTCTCTTGCATCTGAAATTTTGTGAGATTCTAGTATACATCTCAAGCTTTAAAATAAGTCTTACAGCACATTATTTGGATTAGTGGAGTGTAAGTTATGAATTTTTCAAATAGGTTCAGAGAAACTATAAAATGATGTTTTTCTAATGGAACAGTAGAAAATTTCGCTGGTTTGATGTGATACTGATTATTATTTTTCATTTATAAAGGATGAAAATATCTTTAAATAGAGCTCGGAATCACTGCATTTGGAATTTTGTAGATTAAGTTATGAATTTTTAAAGATTTATGCATGAAGTTGGAATATGATATATTTTTCTGATGAAGCAGCTGATTTTGAACAGATTTTTAAATAGTTAAATGGTTTTTGTTGACCATAAAATTTGGTAAGTAAATAGTACTTATAACAAGCTTTCAAATGAGTATTAAAATGCATTGTTTGGGCAAGTATATCATAGTTTATGAACTAATAAAGTTTGGTTCTTAAATCTAGGAAATTTAGAAAATAAAAGTTGTTTAACAAGTGGCAACTTCTGAGCATTAATTTAAGAATATGTGTTAATTATATTCTATAAATGATAATTCTCCTTGAAAGATAATGATGAGAACTTCAAATAGAGGTTTGAATCATTGTATTTGGAATTGTATTGAATAAGATATGCTTTTTTAAAGTTATTAGAAAATTCAAATGTCAAGGAAATAGAATTAATGTAAAGGGGTAGAAATGGGGTTAGAAGAGAAAGATGAGTCAAATAAATCTCGAGAAATGTATAATTAATGTGATGTTATACATGTACATTTTTAGGATTTAATATATGTTTGAGCACCCTTAGGAAGACTGGAAAAGGGAATACCAAGGAAGGTAACCGTAAACGAAGGAAGACATGCATAAATCCTCTTTATCTTATTTTTATATATTTAATTCTGCATGCTTGTTTGTGTTATATATATTATGCGTGATATGATGAAGTCCTTTGGAAATGTTTTTCTCCTGGCCCCCTCCGAAGATGCATGGGTGATATATTTAAAGTCCTAAGGGATAGCTTCCCTCGGGCCCCTCCGAAGGTGCAGGGGTATTATATGAACCCTCTAAAGATATAGGGTGTTATGTGAATCAGTATATGTATGAACATGTGGCTTATTTTTACATGATTGTAAATTATGTATATGACTATCTAATAAGCTGTTGTTTCTACGGAGATTTTCGAATCTCACTCTCCCTTTCCACCAAATACAACTAAAATGGGTAGTTTAAGAGGCACGAAAATGGTGATTAAAGAGGGATAAAAGGTGAGAATGAAGGAGAATGAAGAAGATGAAAGAAACTCCTTTTACTTATCATTTTGTTTTAAATTAGTAGTTAAAGATTTATTTTGATATAACTCTGGATGGCTTAAATACTCATTTATATATGGTTGTACAAATTATGTACATAATAATAAGATAGAAGGCAAATGTAAGCGAAAGTGTAATGGGCCCATAACCCTTGGTCCCAGGATCAAACCTGATTTAGTGGATCTTTAAAAAAAATAGCTTTATATAAAAAAAGTTTAAAAAGTTTAAAATTTTTCGGAAAATCACATTCTAACAAATGTGAGCAAAAATTTATTTATGTAAGGCAGGATTTTTTTGTCTAGATGTATTTAGAATGGGCAGGATTCAGGGGTGTGATAAGTTTCAACCTTCAACATTGAAAAATTATGCTGGATTGATTGAATTTTCAAGAGCTGTATGTATGATACCAGCTGAAATACCTCCTACTCTTTAATTTTAGGATTTCAATTGTCTCCACTTTCCATCTCAGTTGTTAGATTGAAATTTGAGCAATTCGTATTTAATGTTTCTCCTACTTGGCCAAAATCACATCATCAAATTATGAAATTGCCCTCTAAATTCTTCTCATATGGCCAACGATCGAATCCTAACAATATGCTTAAGAGATACAACTGTATTACTATGTCTTGTTAGTTGCCATAACTCTTATTGCATGGGTAAAGAATTGGTGGGTGCAATATTCGTAAATTTCACATTATGCTTACCAACAGTATAGTGATATTAGGAAAATGAAAAATATTTATAGTGTGATAAGAAAAAGATGGTGAAGATGTTGTCTGCTTCTATGATGACTTTAGATTTTTTTTACCCATTTTTTCCCTCTAGCCATTAAATAAGAAGATATATGACTAGATTTTTAATCTTATGTGTGATGCGAATCCGGCCCAAAGTAAACAAATATATAGAAGATGATATCTTGTTCTTAGATTAAATTATTTGTTTAGGTTGCCCACGTGGGTTGTATCATGGTCTAATTATAAGAGAAGAAAATATTAGAATATATATAAGCAATCAATAATAACGGGGTGAGGCCTTTTTCTTCGTCGTTATTTGAGACAGAGAGGAGGCAAATCTTCCCATGAAGAGATTGAAAGTGCCACGCCTACAAATAATTATGCATAAAGAACAGAGATGGATCAAAAAAGGGATGGTACGTAATAATAGATGAGCAACGTTGGAGAGAAGAAGCACTTTCAGTACTCCTTCATATTATTTTTATGAACAACTAAACTCTCCAAATCACATCATGCAAAATGAATTGTTAGTTAAAATTAGTTAAATAGAATAAATGAGGAAGAAATGTAATTTTTTTAAATAAACCCTTATTTACGAAGATGATGAGATTGGGGTAGAATGAGTGAGAAAAATTAGAAAGAATGAGTGGAAAAAGGGTATGGTAGATATAAAATTAAAGGTTATGGTGTAAATTTGTCCAAAAATTTTTATTTAGAAATAATGTTACTCTGAAAGTTTTTTTTAAGAGTAATGTTATCCAAAAATTTTAAAATATAGTAATATTGTCCTTTATTGTTAAAATACTAATGTTGAGATTTAAAAAAATTGATGTTGACTGATAATATGTTTAAATGGTAAGCAGCAATTAAAAAAAACTTCTAGGATAAGATTGTTGGGCTTCAGACAAATAATTAACATTTACATTTTTATTCTTGCATTATTATGTGTTTTGATATTTATATATTTTTTGTTTAGATTTATAAAATCATAACCAATTTTGAAAAACTCATATGAAGATCATTCAAGTCGATCTCCTATTAAATGCATCTATATGGTAAAAATACTCGCTGATTTGAAAAGTATTAATTCCACCGGCATAATTTTTTAAAACAAAATTTCATTTTGTCCTTACAAATTTCACATTGGAGGTTCATTCCATTTGCTCTTGGTTTTTCTCATTCATTTGGCATTCTAAGGCCTTAAATTACTTCTTTACATCATATAAAATCACACCAAAGAGGTTCACGAAATTTTCAAAAGGCTCTAGACTCTTTTCATACACTTTGAATAAACTAACATACCCGCTAGCTTGCCATAAAAGGATTCACTGTTCACAAACATTACTTACTCCACTTCTAAATATGAGCCCGTTTGCAGTGCAAGTTCTATGAACAATTATTTGATGAGTACTTTGAGATGTAAATATAAGATAAAGGAGATGCTTTAAGGATGGCCACTGACCTAAATACTCCATCTGATGGTAAATATAAGCCACTTGTTCGTATTTAGGGCTAGAGGGAGTATTTAAGTCATTGGACATCCTTAAAACATCTCCATAAAATTATATTTACATCTCAAAATACTCATGAAATTTAATTTTCATATTACTTATTCATTAATATTTTTCATGGATATATACATTTAAAAATCGAATATAAGATCACATCGTATCATATTCATGGCTATGTTTATAAGCACATAAGTGATCAAATATTCAAAACATCATCATTTAACTTGGCAATCAAGGCGTACCATACATGCAAAATGACAAGCTTAATTACATTAACAATGGTATAGAGAACCTACTGGTTTTGTTTTTGGTGTAAAACATCAATTTGACTTGGTGGCACTTGGAAATGATCTCTTTTTAGGTCTTTAACAAAGATCAAAGCCTATACAATCACATGACATAATACCAATCATTTACAACATATATGCCGCTCCTCTGGTTATAAATGTATAATATAATTGGAGAGTTAATTGCATCTAATATGTAAGATATATTTCTTATATTTATCATTTCCTCGAATCTCACTCTTTTCTTCTATGAGCTACAGCGTGGGTAGCTCTTGGGGTAAGGAAGTGGTCACTGAGGAGGTGTAGAAGTTGGGAAGTTTGTTTTGTCATAAGCCTGGTAGGCTTTGTTTGTATATAAGGAAGGCTAATGCATGTGCATGGTCAAGGATTATAAAACTGGTTTGTGAGGAGAATGACTCATCACATGGTGAAGTGAGTGTCACCCACGACAGGCAACCAAAGATGAATAAGGATTTCTAATCTAACTAGTAACTTAGGATGACATTTTTTAAGTATAGATAACTGTTTTAAAACTGCATCGAAAGGAGATTCGAGGGAATTGTGGATATGAAAGGAGAAGAAACAAGTGAACTTATGAACATATATTTTTTAGAAATGTTCCAACGTCGCATATTTAAAATATGTGACATATTTTGCAACCTTTTTCACTTCCATTTTTTCATGGTTAGACATCAGATGTCAGTTATATGAAATCCGATGTTTGATCTTATGCATATTTTAATTTTTTTTTTACCACGTTAACATAAGTCATCAAAAAACCAACATATGATCTCAAGCATATTTAAATAAGTTTTTTACCTTGTTTTCATAAGTCGTTGGTTTTCCTAATAATCTATGTCTAATCTTATGTATATTTAAATATCTTTTTGCCAAATTGACATCAGTCGTCAGTTTTTCTAATAACCAACATAAGATCTTATGCAAACTTCAATTTTACTGTAAAAATGCCACTGCTTTAATTTTTTTTTTTATAATATTGGTTTCCTTTAGAAGATTTTAAAAGATTATGTTAAATCATGAATCTGTAATAGTGAACAATGCATATGCTAATTCATAGATAGAAAAATCAAAGGGAGTGAATGACATTTGTGTCCCCAGGAGTGTGGTTGTTAAGATGTTGTTAAGACTTCCCCTGAATTGGAGAAATATCAAAGTCCGGAAGAAAATGTAGCAATTGATATCGATCGGTAGTACGTGTATATTACTTAAAAATATAAACACATAATAAAAGCCCATTGAATACTTTATCAACAATTAAAGTCCCTTTAATCAAAAGCATGCACTAGATTTCACTTTTCCAGTTTTCCTTATATGAATGAAAACTTTTACTTTCAGTTATGTTTATTATATATGTTCATACTGGCAAAACATGTATACACACACACAAATAATCTGGTTGCACGTATTTTCATTTAAAGTTTAAACATTTACATTATAAAACATGTCACATCTAACCTGGCAAAACTTTTGACCGTGGAACGCTTTTCTCATGATTTGATTATTACAACAAAGTTTTTTAATGTTTAAAAAAGTGTTGAACAGTGTGCGCGTTTTTATTTTATATTTATTATTCCATGTTTTAATGTTGGTCTTCTAGTCTAATTTTATGTTTATTTCTGGTTGTTGTGAGTGATCGATTTTGTGTTTTCAATCGCATTTGGTGGTACTTGCAATGATATTATAAAAGTTAAAGAAAAAATTGAAGAAAAAACTTGAGTTGTTAAAATCATAAATTCATTTACAAAATCATATGGTTGTTATATTTATGACTAAATCATCTTATGTAGCCTATCATTATATTTTAATTATTAAGTCGTCTGATTATTACAGGCACTTACGCACACAAGACAAGGATCACGACAATAACAACAAACTTATTGCACATTACAAGCAAACCATGTGGAAAGAAAAAGTAAATAATAGAAAGTGTGATCTGTTTGGAAACAACCAAAAAAGAAATAAACACCATCAAAAGGTAATTATCTTGTGCTTGGTACCAAGTTTTTGGAGGGGAGGGAGGGAGGAAGCAACTCCCCTCCCCTTGTTTGGATGAAATATTTTTGAAGAGGGGATGGGCTCCTCTTCCCTCCCCTTCCATTCCTAACCTCCCATCCAAAAGTGGGGTTTTTTTGGAAAGGATGTGAGAGGTAAAATTTGCTATTCCAAAATTAGTCTTAAGTTTCTACATCTCTCTTGATTTTTCTATTCTCTGCCACACCTTATCTTTCTCACACACTTTTAGGCAAATTATATTTTGAAACTGATGAACATCTCATTTAGCTACTGCACATTCTATTTATTCACATGCTCTCTTCATAGTTCCATTAAAATAGGAACGAGAGAATTTGCATGGGCATGTTTACACTTGTTGCAGAGCAAACCTTCCGCACAACTGGAAATTTTGTTAGTCTTAACTCTTCATTTTTATCGTTGACCCTTTGAAGTAGCTAAATGAGATTATACTAAGCTATAACATCTGAAGTTATCACAAGTAGTCGAGACTCAATCAAATGGTGGTGAAGGAACAGCCAACTCTGATTATATTAATATGATTATAGAATATTGGATATCTACATAAGTGGAAGGTGGTGGAGTAGGTAATCTTTGTTTTGACTGAATATGTACTTATGCACAAGGTTGAAGTAATGACAATCTATTCAATTTGTTTCTTTTTTTGAGAATATTAGTTCAATTAACAAAATTATTATTGTTATTTTGAATAAAACTGGAATAGAATTTATAATTTTAATTATTATACAACTTTTTTTGTACAAATAAGAGACTACAAATAACTTTTACTATGACATGTCAAAGTTGATAAATTGCATTATACATATTTATATATAAATGAAATTTAAATTTTATAAGGGTAAAATGGTTATTTTCTTATTGTCTCCCTTCCCATTCCCTTATAGACCAAACACAATATCATTAAAAGTCCTCTCCTCACCACCCCGTCCTCCCTCAAACACCCCAAACGCAGTGTGAGGGAATGGTTAATGGTCAACAAATTAATATACTTCTATCTTCTTCTTTTTTTCATTTTAATTTTCTTATTATATTGAATGACATCAAGAAGCTCACAATTATTTATATATAGAGGCAGCTTTTTTTTTTTAAAAAAAAACAAATGTCTAGCTCAACTGGCGGCGTTAGTTATCTAGATTAGCATCGCGAATAAAAATAATTTTTAGTACTGCGTTATTGCGTAAAAGGCCAATTTATTACCTTTTTCACTATTTTAAATTTCTTGTCAATAAATATCTCATTTATCCAAAATTCTAAGCTCAATAAATCAATAGATTCAATATTATTTACATATTTATTACTATTAACTCGTGTTTATACTGAGACTCTTATAAAATTTGATTGAATATATATTAAATTATAGTACAGAAAACGTAAGCATTTTAAAATAAGAGAATAAAATTATTTGATTTGACATTGAAAATATAAACCTTTTTTGGTAAAAAAAAAGTTAATTTTATTAATTACAAAAAATAAAACTTGATCTTCAAGGGAAACGTCAAAAATAAACATTTATTTACGGGTAGATACATGTTACAACTAACTATACCCAATTTAATTTAACAGAAAACTATGCATGTTTTTGAATGAGATCATTGACTATTGTCATAAATTTATATTATATTAATAATATTATTATATATAATATGAAAAATAATATGTAGCTATAAGAATACATCTACTTAAGAATAAAAATTGAAAAAATAACTCCTAATACATAGAAGGAGTTTCTTGTCATTTGGAAAAGAATCTTGAACAAGAAGACGTAGAGCATATTTGGGATACATTTTGAAATCATGGTTTGACCCTAAAACCATGGTTTTAAAAAATGATAGACAAACATATATAAAAAATGCAGAATAGTTTTTAACTCTCAAGACCATGGTTTTGTATGAGTCACACAAACATATTCAAATTCTCCAGAATAACTTTTAACCCTCAAAACCATAGTTTGAGGGTGGAAACCATGATTTTCCAAAAAAACTATTCTTTCCAGCTTTTTCAGAAGCTATTCTCCAAAATATATTTCTTAAAATCACTTTTATGCAAACTGAGACAGAAACTATTTTTCAAAAGTTAATCCAAACATATCTGTAGAATCATAATTATCAAGATTCCAGGTTTTGAAGAAAAAATCTTGTTGCTATTTATATCTTTGTCTTGTAGCTTACTCTATACTCTATCTTTATTATTTGATATGAATTATTTTGGCTTTTCTCAAAAAAAAATATTTTTCCTTACAAAAACATTAGGCAACCTATGATTTATTTATAAAATTAAATTATTATAATATATAAGTTCTACATATTATGATCTATTTTATAGTTACTATTTATCATGATATAAATATATGTATTATAATATAGCCAACCAGATTTAACGGATCAAATTATAAAATGCACAATTTCCGTTCTCTTTCCTCGCATCACCCTCTTAAATGATGCAACTTTTAATCTTTAAATTATTTGTGTCCTTTCAAAATGATTTTCTATGGGTCAGAACTACATCATTAAAACTGAGTCAAGTCTTACAAAATCAAAGGTATATAAGCATTTTTTGAAATGTTTTTCTTTGATTGACCTCACACATGTAGTTGGATTAAGAATTGTGCTGTGAGTTTCCATCATACGGAATTATGGGGCAACAAACATAAACTAACTACATTGACTAAGTCTCTTTGGACAACAAACAACAAGTCTCCCAACAAAACTACGTATGAAAACAAACTGAACGAAATATATTGTCGGACGAACTTCCTTATACCTATGCCTTTTTGACCATGTGTGAGGCTGTACCCTTGTATTATTTCTTAAACCTTTTACCTCCTTTTAAACTCATCGAACTAATCCGCTACGTACCCATGCAAACATAAACAGGTCAACTATCTAATGGTCACTAATTAACATGAAATTGTGCACGTTCGACCCCCTGTAGGTGTGATGAGCTTAAGTTCCTTCTGTAGGTTGAAGGATGACAAAATAAAAGCCAGCTAAAATTTTTACTTCTCTTCCTGTTTCCTTCATCTTCTTCCATGACATCATATGATTGTGTCAAGAATTCTTATGAAGTCGTTATTGGATAAAATATTCCACCGAAGTGGTAATCGAATAAAGTATTCTGATCAAGAATTCTGATAAATTTTTATCCTTAATCCAGTGATAAGTACAGTCAATTTAATCGCAAATCTTCAAATACAAGCTCAACAGTTCACAATTCATGAACTATATTTTTAAATAAACTTGGTTGACCTCGTGATGTTAAAAATTTGCCAGAATTTTCTAGAAGAAAATGTGCTCGTAAGCCTCGAATGAAATAAATATCTTTGGCTTTGTATGATTCTTCTATACCAAAAAGCTGCAAATTGATATAAAAGAGTAAAGTTAGCAGCAATTCAATGATTAAAAAAAAGTACTATTATTTGTTATCAAAGAAGCAATAACATGCGACAAATTGTCAAGAGACCCACTCTGAATTGTTTCAAACATACAATAGAAAATATAATACCTGCAGTATATTTGTTGGTTGCCAAGTGCATTGTAAATTGAAATAAAATATGGTAAGTAATATAAAAAAGAACAAAGGCATCAAGATCGATTGTTGATGAAAAATCGAATACAAACTCTCACCTCCGTATCTTGAAAGCAGACGTGAGAGCCAACCTCTCACATCTGTTTCCTTTGATGGATATTAAAGGAAACCTTCTCACGTCCGTTAGTCTAAACAAATGCTAGAAGGGTGACGTAAAAGCCTCCTTTTGTGGTAATGGGCTGTAGTGCTTTCTTGAACAAAGGCTACCGTTTCCAATTTTATTTAACCAAGTTAAGGGGATCTCTATCGTTTCAGTTGATGGAACGAATATACTTTTTCAATAACCATTGAACTATGCTGCACAAGGAGGAGTACCATTTTTGAGAATAACACCTTTTCCAGTTTTTTAGAAAATCATTTTGGGTTTGTATTATCATGTTTGTTATAATGGCCCCATAATACGCTGATTCCACACGGTACCAAAAGGTTGGAGTACTTGACTCTATGGATGTTACCAAACACTAATTATTTTCTAGTGTAGTCAAGAGAGATTTCAATTTTTCAATTTGGAGTTGACTTACTGCACGCATATTGACTTTGATTTGGATTGGACAAGTATAAAATGACGTGTTTGTTGATTCCCGCTGAATGCACAATACTTGCAAATTTGACAAGTCTATTACACTAAGTATGGAAAAACTTCAAAGCCTTGTTTTCCTCTTCTTACTTCAATGCCTCATGCCGTATGCTGCTTGGACTGAGACAAACATCACTACTGATGTATCTTCACTTCTTTCTCCTAAATCTTACATCACTTTGGATCCGTACAATTCCTTAGTTGATTGGTCTGTCTCTTCTGCTTCATGTAATTGGGTTGGTGTTACCTGCAATACTCATCATGGAAGAGTCCATTCCTTGAACCTTAGTGGCATGGGTCGTAAAGGCTTCATATCTCCACAGTTGAGAAATCTCTCATTTCTTGTTGAACTTGATCTTAGTAACAACAATTTTCATGGTCAAATACCAGAAAATTTACTTCGATTGCGTAGACTGAAACTATTCAACTTGAGCTACAATGACTTTGATGGACAAGTTCCACAATGGATAGGAGATTTATCTACACTAAAGCACTTAAATCTTCAAAATAACAGTTTCAGTGGATTTATTCCACCATCACTGTTTAATCTCTCAAGGTTGGAGACTTTGGATTGGAATTCTAATTCCATTGAAGGTACCATTGCACCTGAGATAGCAAGTCTAGAGCATTTGAAGATTTTACAACTTTCAATTAACAAGCTTTCAGGAGCAATTCCTCAAACAATTTTCAACTTGTCTTCGCTTAAGTTACTAGACTTGTCAAGTAATAATTTATCAGGTTTGTTCAGATTATTTTTCATATTTATATCTTTGTTTGCTCTAAACTAGTATACTTAGTTAACAGGGTTTAAACTCTCAATGATCATGTGTTTGAGTTTGTCCCAAATGTATATATATTTTGCTATCTTTGTGCAATTTTTTTTATCAATTTTTGTTTTTTAAAAAATGTTATTGATTTTGTTTTCAATAAAAGCATGTGAAGAATGCTACAATTAAGTCATTTATGATATTGTGAATGGTTGCTTTTCAAAATGATTAAGGCTCACAACCCACGAATCTGGACTGAAGCATTCAGTTTTAACTTGGGCCACCTTCTAAATCATATTCTAGTTTTATATTAATTGATTAATAATTATTTATTTTAAAAAGATTGTATCTAGATACTAACTTTTCTTATTTACTTACTTATTGTAAATAAAATATACTAAAATAAACAAAATATATCTAAAAAAATTTATACTCACGGTGCTTATAAGAAATATATACATATATTAGCAAATTGAATATTTGACATTGGACTTTGAGGGATATGAGCTTCTTCTTTTTCATTTCTTTTTCTTTACCAATATGATCTAAAGCAATATATATTAGTATAGCTTTGAATCAAATATTAGATGTATTGAACGAGGTTTTTCTTTAATGATAATTAATAAACCCACTAATTATATATGCAAACCACCTAAAATTTGTGGCCTTCATTCTCACAATTGAAGTTAACTATTTATAAAGTAAGTCAATAAAGCAGAGAGTCCGATTTGATCGATCTTTGCATGTTGTTATCATTGTTAATGGGTCCACACTCTTAGCTACTTCTCTTTCTTTTACTTTTTAATATTTAAATTAAATTAATCGTTGATTATGTATTTCAATATGCACATAATGAAATAATATTTTCTGCTATATATTTATAATTTCAACAATGAACCCGACCATTTTGTGATGACAACTTTTGGTTTATGGTATTTAATGCCCATGCTATGAAAGTTTATGTTGACATATTGTTTGACATTTATATTTTTTTAAGGATGCATCCCAAATGAGATTGGTGATCTTTCACAACTCCATATATTATTTCTTGGAGCAAATCAACTTATTGGTTCTATACCATTTTCATTATTTAATAATTCAATGCTGCAAGAAATTAATCTTTCAATAAATCAGTTATCTGATTCTCTTCCAACAAATGTGTGTTTTGGGCTTCCAAGACTTGAAAGTTTCTCTGTTTATGAAAATGACTTGTTTGGTGAGATACCCTCCATTTGGCATGGATGCAAGAATTTGGTATATCTAGAATTGGGTCATAACAAATTCAACCCAGGAATCATTCAAATCGAACTTGGAAATTTGACCAAACTCCAACATCTATATCTTGGAAACAACAACTTGCAAGGTAAGACGTTCGATTATATATGGTTGTCCTTAACCGAGAGGAATTAATTGCAATATTTAAAATCAGCTCCATCAAAAAGAATTATTAATTATAATGCCAAGCAATCCAACTTCAAAATCTTCTTCTCAACTTAGAATCGCCTGACCAAGCAATTCATCAATTCAAAATCTCATAATGCCAATCCTTAAATCTAAGCAAATGTACTTACAAAACTGAAAAGAGTAAAGAGGAACAATGGACTCGCCCTTGACAAGTTTCATGTTTTCTTATATAATTAAGTCAAGTCAGATATACCTAAATATTGTTGTTATGTGAGTATGCTGTTGTATATATGTTTACTTGTACATATAATGGGGTTTATCTATTTTATTTTCTTTGACAACACTCTCAAGCATGTTATATTAGTGTTATTTTTCAAAATGAACAAGTTTTAAACGATATTATTAAAAAAGATAAATTCCTCTTATATATACATGTCAACTTATTTGTGACATGTAAAACAGATATACCGAACAGACTATTTATCGCTCGTTGTTCTTTCCTTGTTTCTTTGTTGATACAAGGCATTTGATCTTGGATCAAAATCGTCTGTCCAATATTCAAAACTTAGAATCATGTTATGTGCATACAATGTCATTGTCCCAAGAAATTATCCACTAATAGTTTCAACAGAACATATAAATACACACTCCAAGTGATATTGGAAATTTGACTAACTTCCTATATAAAGCTTGTGCTAAACAAATTTAAAAGATTTAATTTTAACTCTATCCATGCTATATTTTATATATGCATGCATGAGTATTGAAATATTTTATTAATATGCATTATCTATCAATAAACTAAAGTAGACATCTTTATTTTGCTCATTTAACTTTCAAGGTAGAAAAGTATTATTTTACTAATGCAATAAATTGATAACGTTACATATAATAATAAATAAAACAAATATTTTATATGGCTATATATGTAATTGTGTGTGTGTATCTTTACCATTCTTACATTATTTTTAAATCCTAGATCTTATATTAGTTTTGATTTTAAGAGTCAATATTGCAACCTTAAATTTGTTTTCTTTAAAATTGAAATAGGTGAAATCCCATCATCTCTCTTCAATATTTCTTCCTTAAAATGGCTATCTTTAAGAAACAATAGTTTGAATGGTTCTCTTCCAATATCAATTGACAATGGGGTATTGTTGGAAGAATTATATCTGCTATACAACTTCATTACAGGTATGCGCTCAATCTACACATCTTTGAATTTTATGCTTTAAAAAAATTTATTTATTTTTTATTCTCAATAGTATTGTTAACAAGTTTTTTAACAAAAATTTGAAAATAAAAAAATCTAGTATACTTGTTTCCTTTAACAGAATCAATTTTTCCATATTAAAGTTTTTCCCCTTTTTGTTTTTGCTAATGAGGAGTCCCATTCAAATTGTCCCATCTTCGAAAATAACTTATTTTCCCTTAATTTTTATGCTCCTTACAAAATTCCATATACTATTTGTATGTTTGGGTGAAACTTGCTTAGTCAGTCATACTGACTATGATTTAAAAAGTATTTTGCATTTATTTATAGGTGAAATTCCTCCATTTCTTTGGAACATGTCTTCTTTGAGAAAGGTTGTGATTGGCATAAATCATTTAAAAGGTAATTTACCAGAAGAAATATATGTGCCATCAACTACCTTTACTGATCAGTGTTGGCAACAATCAATTAGAGAGAAGCATTCCACAATCAATAAGTAATTGCATATCTTTGAAAGAATTATATTTGGATGTAAACACATTTACAGGTACACACTTATGTCTATTTTCTAATTTTATTTTAATTATTATTCTCATAAAAGAGATTTTGCATTTCTTCATTTCACTATACTGTTCATCCAAAATAAAAAAGGCTAAGACGATGAAAATGATGGAAATGGAACTACGTGATATTATAATTTGTTAACTCGTAATTTTTTATTTTGTAAATTCATTAATTTCAAATTAAATAACTATTCAATATCCCAGTCATGTCACCTTAATTGTAATTTATGATTTTATTTCTCTTCTTTTCTTTGGTTTTTAATACTATTCTATAATAACAATTTAAAAATTAAAGTATACATTTGGTTTTTTGAGTATACATCAAATTTTGATTTAGTTCATTGTGTTTATAAAGTGTTTTTTTCCCTTAACTTTAACTTTGTTACTCTTATTTAATAAAAAATGCTGACTAAGTAAACTTTAATGGTGTGCATTAAATTCTGGCATAACATGTTTATAATTATTTTTATATTTTAAAAATAAAATAAATTTGTACATCATCAAGTTTGTTTTAATTTAATTATATAATATAATCATTTCTATATTTAAAATTAAGATTAACTTGCATATAAGCAAGTTTATTTTAATTTTGATCCTTTAATATAAACATGATAATATAATTATTTTTATATTTTAAACTTAAAATAAACCCCGATGATCTTAGCATTTGTTAACTGAACATGTTAACCACAATTTGTTAAAGAAGACTAACAATATTAAGATTAAGGAAGTAAAAATACACCTTACAAACTAAAATTTAACGTAGACTTACTCTAGACAACTTAAAATGAGATTTTATGTCTTCTTTTCATTAACGTTGTACATATTCGTTGTGGGCACTTAAGTATAACCAATGACTTACAATTGCAAAATAACAAAAGATCATGAATTGACAGCAGTCTTTGTTTTTTCAATTGGTTTGGATCATTTTCTCTGGTAGAATAAAATTAAAAATAAAGATTTTGTTTTAATTTTCGTCATTTCATTCAATCATATTGTTCATTCATACAATATCTACCTTATAATCTAGCTTGTGATTACAATTGCAAAATGAAAGAAAGATCAGATCATAAACTGACGGGATCACTTGTAATTTAAAAGAATGAACAAAATTGTTTAGTTACCACATCATTCATATACTTTGGTCAATAAGAAAGCTCTAGATCATATACAATTTTCCCACATATTATACACACATGCATATGCGCGCTCGCTCGCGCGCACACATATTTTTAGATTAATAGCTCTCCTATTAACTTGAAAAACTTTAATTTTAAAATAAATCTTATATAACCATGGCACCTCAAGGGTAATTTCATTGATCAGCTTTCTTGTTTCATTATATTATTATATCTTTTTTTAATTATTTTCATGCACCTATATATTAATTTAAAGTTAAAGATTAATGCCAAGGAGTTTTAACTTTTAGCTTACTTTGATATAGCTATTATCTTGTTTATTTGAAACAGGTGAAATTCCATCATGTCTCTTCAATATTTCTGCTTTAAGAATTTTAGATTTATCTAAAAACAATTTAATTGGTAGTCTTCCAATATCAACTGGCAATGGGACGTTGTTAGAAGAATAATATCTACAATATAACTCCTTCACAGGTATCCTCAATCTACCATCCCATAGTTTTATACTTTAATTTAACAAAGGTTTCATTTATTATTTATGCGTTTTCTTATGACTTCTTGCAAGAATTTTAACGAAAATTACTTTAAAAGTAAAAATTTTAGTACGCTTAATATGTTTAACACAATCCATTTTCCTTAACCAATAACTTTTAATCTTTATATTATCTCAAGAATGTGTAACTGAAAGCATCTTAATTCCTTAAGTAAAAACTAACAATATGATGAATTCGTCATAAGATTTAAAAGCTAAAACCTTGTAAATATTAAATAGCTTCAATGCAAAATACAAGAATTCGGTTTTTCTCCAAAATTCAAATTATATTATATTAATTTTAGACCTCAAATTAACAAAATTCCATGTATTATTATATTGTTTGGTGTGAATTCTGGAAATTCCTAGTTTACTACCAACTAAATTGACAAATATTTTTCTATATATAGGTGAAATTCCTTCATTTATTTGGAACATGCCTACTTTGAGAAAGGTTAGCTTTGGCATCAACAATTTGAAGGGTAATTTGCTAGAAGAAATGTGTCATCAACTCCCTTTGCTTCAATCGTTTGTTGCTGCTGCTAATCATTTTGATAGAAATATTCCAAAATCAATAAGTAACTGCACATCTTTAAAAGACTTATATTTAGATGGTAATTCATTTACACGTATGCACTTACTTGTGTGCTTTCTTAATTTTTATTATTTTAAAAGTTTAACAAAGACTTAAAACAAATAAAAAATATTTTTTGTATATTTTACTCTTTTGGGTTAAAATCAGTATAACTTAGAATTTAAAAGTTAATCATTTTTCTAATTTGTGAATGGTAGCGTAAGTTTAATATTATATACATGCAAGTTTGGAGCTTTGTTTTTCTTATTTATTATATATATAATGTGTAAAGGTCCTACGTTACCTAATTCAAATTCAAATAATAAGTGATTGTTTTTAAAAACAATTTCATCGTAGGAAATAAAATTGTACGATAGAGAAAAATCGTTTAGAAAAGTATAAAAAAATAAATTAAAAATTACAGAATATAAATTAGATGAAATATTTAAATGAAGCTTAAAATAAATTATAATTACAATATAGAAATTAGATCAAAAGTATAAAACATTTACGCTTGTCCAATCATATTTAAGCTCAACCTGATAAAAAAAGAATACAATATGTTTTCAATAGTCAGTCAAATAATTTATTTGCAACGTTTTAATTCATTTGGGTTTAAAGAGGAACGGTTCTATACTATATGAAATTAAATCAAGCTTTCAATATTACCTTTTTTTGAATCATTATTGAATTCGAAATTCAAAGAAGTACACAAAATCAATAGGAGGTAGAAAGTATGCAACACACACACACACACACACGGACTCTAATGTCCCAACTTGTCCACACTCATATATTTGTAAATTTTATTGCTCTCCTATTAACTTCAACTCTATTCTTTTTCTCTACCATTTATTAAACAATACATCCTTACCCGGTTTAATTTTCTTTTTTTTAATTGTTAGTTTATTATTAATTTCCTATTAAATAATTATTCCATGCTTACAACATAAAAAATTTTATCTTAAAATAAATCTTCTCTAACCATGGCATCTCAAGGTAGTTTATGATTTTCCAAATTTTTATATTAAAAATTTTAAAAGAACTTCCAAAATAATAAAAATAAATGTATCTGCGTGTGTATTCTTATCTGAGCTATATAAAAATCATGATTTCCATGATTTTTTTTTTATGTTCAGGTTTTGTACCTAAACGAAGCATCAAAAGGCAAACTTGATAAACTTAATGCATTAGACTTGACCTTTAATCAACCTATTACTTTCAACATTTCAACGTAAAATTGACAGATATTTAAGTTTTGGGAATTAGATATGTGGGGTTTTCTATGTTACGACATATACGTGTATCCTTATCCGTTGACATCTGAATCCTTTCAGATTTTGGTGTTTTGCAGGTTTTATTCCCAAGGATATAGGCAATCTTGGAAAACTTGAAAAATTAGATTTGGGTTCAAACAATTTGTGCGGGACCTATTCCTTTCACTATATTCAACATTTCAACATTGATAAACTTGCGCCTTGCTTCTAATTCCCTCTCAGGCGGTCTTCCATCATATTTAGGAATTGGCCTTCCCAACTTGGAGAAATTATGGTTGGGGATGAATGAACTAACTGGACAAATTCCAAACAGCTTATCCAATGCTTCTAAGCTCATTGGCCTCGGTATGTCATCGAATAAATTTTATGGAGCCATACCCTATGTACTCGGAAATTTATCAAACTTGATGGAGTTACGACTAGGTGGGAATAATTTGATTGGGCCAATTCCAAATACAATTAACAAATTACATAACCTTCAACTTTTAAATCTAATCAACAACATATTGCAAGGGTCTATTATAAATGATTTATGCCAGCTCAGAAGTCTAAGTGAGTTGTATCTTGCCAATAACATGTTTTTAGGACCAGCTCCAGGATGTCTTGGGAATACTTCTTTGAGGAAGTTAGATTATAGCTCTAACAAATTGACTTCTCATATACCTTCTTCTCTTTGGAGTCTCAAAGATATCTTGGTTTTAGACATATCATCCAATGCGCTGAGTGGAAAATTTCACCAGAGGTATCAAACTTGAGAGCAATCATATTATTGAACTTGTCAAGAAACCGAATTTCAGGAAGCATCCCTACAACTATGGGTGGCTTG